>JAQJVL010000819.1:67039-355932 GCA_035578905.1 Stictocephala bisonia
CGGATTTTATAGGACCTTGCCGGTGACTACAACCTGACAGTGACTGGCGTGTATGAGTTCAACAACTACATTCCGAAGTATATCGAAGAAATGGAGAAAATAGTGGCTGACACGCACAAGAGGACCAGAGGTAAGATAAAAACAAAAAAATCACCGTATCTACTTTGTTAATAAAGTACAATATACAAATATGTTAAAAGTATAACTAACTGACTTGTGTATCGCTTTAAGATCAATTTTATTACTGATACATTGGGAAATGAAAAAAAGAACTTGAACTAAAATATACCTAAAAAGATAAATGAAAGTAAGTTATGTATTTATAATAAAAATTTCTCTCACATTATAGTTCTACACTTTTAAAATTAAAACAATTAAATAACTCTGTAAAACATCAACTTGTGTTAAGATTTTGGTGTTTATTATTAATAAAATTGCTAACTGCGATAAAATAATAAATGAATAAATGAATTTATTTCCAACTTAGTTGGTAGCGTAGTTGGTTCAATCCCAGCTTCATGTGCTAAAGGTTCTCAGTTCGATCCCAATCAGAGTCAATACATTTTGAGAAGGATCAGCTGATAACCACCGGCTGTTCATTTGTCATTGGGCTATTAATTAATGACACTTTCTAAGGAATAGTCCGCCTTAGTTTGTAACAATGACTACATTCGCTCATCTACACTCATCACACTCAATCGAAACCCATATTCGCCCATATCTTGACGATCGGCGTCTTATGAATAAATAAAAAAAAAAAAAAAGAAAAAAACTAATAATGACAATTGTCTATTTACATAGTTCTTATTTGTAAATTAACTGGCCACTATATCGAGTTATGTAACCAGTTTGATTAAAGAAAAAATATATATTTAAAAACATAGTATTATTTTTAATTTTAATTATGGCCGAAAAAAAAACTTTTCGAAGATTAGCAGTCGTAAATCAATATATTTTTTAGTATGAAAAGTAATAAAATTCACGATATAAATTATTCAGTTTGCTTATAATTTTTACTTTCATTGAACTAAGTGTTAGTGTTAACACGACTATGATATGAATGAAAATTGCAATAATATTTATGCGCTGTTTACTCATCATTTTATTCAAAATAGCTGGGATAGAAACAAAGTTTCTCTTACAACAAATTCTCCAGAAAGGCACGAAAATATTTTACTTCTTATCACAATTCTAGTCATGATTAAAGCTACGCCATTAAATTTTTCAAAATTTAAGAAGTATGTTTTTCACAGAAAAAAATTGAAATAACTTTACAGACATTACTCTAAATTACGTACCTCGATTGCAAATAAAGTTTTAAAATAATTATTTTCTGGTAAATAACAGAATTATTAAACCAAAATACTTTCAAAACAGTAGTTTTCGTTATTCAGCACCATATTAGTACGAATTTAGAATTAGAATACATAGTATAACATTAAAAATTAATACACTTTTTCACATTAACAAAACATTTTCTTGATTTGCGTAATTGAAAATTTCATCTATGTAGATTTACATTTTTTTCATATCGCAACATGGTAATCAGGTACGTGACTTGAACTTAAAATTCTATGGTGAAAATACAAACGAATAATTACGTTAACTATCCATGAATATTTACAAATTAATACACTTCGGGGTTATAAGCGTAATAACACAAAGATTATGAACATAAAAACAATGCAGAAAGCACGATAAACCTAACCTACAGGAAGCGCGAACTGAAAGCAGAATGCGACAATGTTTTCACATGAGAAACCAATCCCTAAACACAACAAGCCTCTGAAAATAAACAGTCCTCTCTACACATATATGACAACTAGTGACACATAAATCGTCAAAGGGGTTTGGGGCCTTCAAAGGGTCTTCCATCACACCACACGTCAACTGAGGTCATATTATATACAAACCCCTTCCCCCGCTGTTCCTAAAAATGATTTTATGGACCTTCTCTTTTGCCCTTCGTGTACAAATTTTATTCCGGGACTAAGCCATCCTCTATGTACTGTCACGTGCCCTGCACCCAAAGGGACCGCATACATAAACTTGAAAGGGCCAAATTTTTGTCCGTCATGAACATACCATACGTTCCGGGGCCACCCTTCATCAAAAAAATACAGTGGCCCTACAAACCGTCCCTCTTATAAACGCATTGACAACTCCCTAGTCAGCTTCATGCGAATGATCCTAATCCTAACGATTTCATAGTTGTTATCCAGTCACTATGCTATTAAGAGACAGTTTGTTCTCCCTCTTACAAAGACTTATGTGCAATATAACCAACAACTTCTATACACACATACACGCACACTTCGTTGCACAAATAACAGGACTACGGGGCTGAAGTAAAACATTTATTAGAATTTTTTTTACTATTAAAATGTTAATTTTTCACACCAAACTTATGAGGAGCCCTTCTAACAATTATCATATTATTAGTACGCACCAAATTTCTAACCGCACGTGTCCAATATGGCGGCGCACGTTTCCCAACACCATTTCTAACCTCACTTATTTGCCGCAAAATTTCCTAACCTAACTCACGTGTCCAAGATGGCAACGTATTCATGAATCAAAATTTGGGGTTTGGGGGGTTTTATAATAAAAATATTTAAAATTTTCCCAACTAGATTTAAGGGGTCTCCTAACTACTTGGGGTTTTCCCGGGGCCTTTGGAATAGGGCCTAAATATAGTTTTATATTCTTTGAAAAAAGTTGTTTAATTTTAATAGTGTCCGTCAAAAGTGTGGTTAGGGGTTGTTAACGATGTTTCATTTTTTATTTTATTTTATTTTCTTGCACGGACAGTTTTTTGCTGATATACGGCATGAATGTCATGTGTACTGACGATCGCTTGATGTTTGTTCTGTGTGTCAGTGTACGTGTTCGTGGGAGAGCACATCGCCTTGGTGGACTTTGTACGATGTCTGCAACAGAAGAGACTCCTTTGACACGGAGATACTGGGATATCCGAACATGAGATATCACCCAATCACCGAGGGAGCATCGTGCGCGGGGATCGCTTCTTAAGTGTGAAATGGAACTCTCAAATGGTCATAGAACTATATCAACAAACAAACTAAATTTACATTACTTTTATTTTGTTCTAAAAATTTCCAGTTTGATTCCCACACGATAAATTTAAATATTTAATTTAATGTTAGGAGACACAATTATTATATTGGTACTATGAAATTAGTACCCGTTTGTGTTATTAAAACCGATAAAACTTATTAGAATACATTTTCAAAGTACTATTGAAGTACATTTTGAAATTTATAGATAGATTAATCACAAAAATTAAATCAATCACTGTAACTCTAAACTTTAAAAACACTCTCAACTAAATAAGCAACATTTTGGTATACAGTAGTTTGGACCTTTAACATAGAATCATCCATCCAAAGGATACATAAGCTCTTAAACAAAAGATAATAGCTTCACCGTTGGAGGTTACGCCCAAATCCCTCATCTCATACTCGCTCATCCCTTACCCTCCTAGAATTTCGGCCTCGCAGAGGAACTCTCGAAACGGAAACACTCGGAGAAGTAAGTTTACTATGTTAAGCGTATCAATATATCCTGATAATATGTATTTACTAAATAATATAGTAAATATATGTTTGTTAAATGTAATATATTTATTATTGCACTATACACTGTGTGTAGCTTTGCATTTGAGGTGAACACTTGTGAAACACTGTAACATAGAACAGTAAAACAGCTTCCGTCCCAATCAGCTTTCAGAACAGAATAATAACGAAAACACAATATTAATAAATAATATCATTTTCTGACTTCAACAGTGTAACCTAAAGTTGAACTAACAAATTAATCGCATTGAATTGCACGATTGAGAATGAAATTAAATCAGAAATAGACAATAAATAAACATTTATAAAATACCTCTGAAATAAAAAAGAAAAAAACATTACACAACTTTGTAAATATTACAATCAATCCGTTAGAAATCATGAAATTAAAAGTCGGACTTCGGCATTAAAAACTAAACAACACTGCCTTTAATAAAAAAATCATTCAAACCCGTTCAAGTGTATTTATTGAAGAAAAAAAATTTTATAACTATAAAGAAGAAATATAATCATACTATACGAGTAATTCCTATTCGAACTAACTTTGCTTTAATCCACACATGGAACTTTTTATCTGTGTCATATTCAAATCAAAATTAAGTTAAATTTCATCATTGATACAAAACAATTCCCCTCACTGACAACAAGTCAGTACTAATTATTTTTGAAACAAAAAAAATTTGCCACTCAACTAGACCTCCACAATGCTGGCAGCCTGTCAGCTTATTGAGGTGCATCAACTGAGTTTGAAGTGCAGCGACGAAGTTAATTCATTAACATTAAGAGAACGCACATCGTATATTGTAACATCAGCTGTGGGTGATTCTAGAACCTCGTAAGTTTAGTACCACGACTGTAGATGATCCTCCATTGCGTCAAATCGCTATCAGCACAAAGATGCTTCAAGCTGTTTTTTTTTTTTTTTTTTTTTTTTTTTTTTTTTTTTTTTTTTTTTTTACGGAGAGAAAAACAATTCAATAATCCAAGCTCATTAAAAATTTAGTTTTATCTGATTTTTTTTTTTAACTTAAGAAAATGGGTTTCTTAAAATTATTAACAGGCTATACATTCAATTTTTATCATGTATCGAAGATTAAATTAGTTAATAGTTTTAGGTAGGACTATTTGTTATTCTTTTCATGACTTATAAGACAAGTCTTTTTATATACTGTATTTATCATGCTTGACAAGAAAGTTCCATAGTACCATTTTTTGTATGGATAGGTTTTTTTTCCAAAAGAGCACCGTACTTCTTTTAGATAGAACAGATACATTTCTGAAATATATGGAATATAATTGACCACTGGGGAGAACCTAAGAGCCACAGTGAAAGATAGCACATCACCTTATACTGAACTGGTTCGTCTAATTCTGCCTAATACGTTTCCGTTTTAGATCAATAGTCCATGGGGAATGGACAGAGTAAGGTTAAACTAAAAATAAATTTATAGGACTCTAATCTAACATCCAAGTTTTAAATCTTAACACAATTCTCTGACAATTAGTAAAATTATTGCGTTTATGTGAAGTGAAAACTAGTAAAACGCCCCTTCTTTACAACAGGAAAGAAAATAACTAAACATTTATAAATACAATTTCAAAACTTCAACATAATAATGTAAAATTATACGAGATAGACAATAATGTGATTGGGTCACTTAGATAGGTCCATCAGTTTTAAATAACCTCTTAAAAATTAAAACTGGAGTGTACATGATTTGTAAGTCGAAAGCAGTCTGATCCAAACAACTAAGTACGATAACAACAGTGAAACAAAACTAATGTATTAAGTTTTATTACAGAATACCTTGACCCGTTCATTGACCAAGGACTGATTATAATGATTTCGATCCGTCTTGAAACTAACGCCTTCCCACCCAAGGAACCCTGATTACAAGTAAGTTGTCATAAATAGATATTTTAGTAAAGTTTGTATATAAAATAGTAAGTAAAGTGTGTAGTAAATAAAGAGCTGGTTGGCTAGTTAAACTGTCAACCTCAAGACATTCATCTGTGAGCTGTTGGCTATTGAAACTGACAACCTCAAGAACAGTTCAGTCTATTTGATGTTGGCAGTAACACTGTCAACCTCAAGAGCAGCTCAGTCTGTGGGCATGGTATGGCTAGTTAAAACTGACAACCTCAAGACATGTTCAGCTGTGGCTGGTTGGCTAGTTAAACTGTCAACCTCAAGACAGTTAGTCTGTGACTGTTGCAGTTAAATGTCACCACAAGACAGTTCAGTCTGTGAGCTTTGGGCTAGTTAAACTGTCAACCTCAAGAACAGTTCAGTCGTGGACTGGTTTGTAAGTTAAAACTGGTCAAATCAAACAGTTCAGTCTGTGACTGTTGGCGTAAGTTAAACTGTCAACCTCAAGACAGTTCATCTGTGAGCTGGTTGGCTAGTTTTAAACTGTCAACCTCAAGAACAGTTCAGTCTGTGGACTGTTTTTGGCTAGTTTAAACTGTCAAACCTCAAGAACAGGTATCAGTATTGGAACTGGTTGGCTAGTAAGACTGTCAACACTCAAGACAGTTCAGTCTGTGAGCTGGTTGGCTTAGTTAAACTGTACCTCAGATCAATCAGTCTGTGGACTGTTGGCGTAGTTAAAACGTCAACCTCAAGACAGTTTCATCTGTGGGCTTTACTAGTTTAAACTGTCAACCTCAAGACAGTTCAGTCTGTGACTGGTTGGCTAGTTAAACTGTCAACCCAAACAGTTCAGTCTGTGTACTGGTTGGCTAGTTAAACAGTCAACCTCAAAACATTTCATCTGTGACTGTTGGCTAGTTAAACAGACAACCTCAAGACAGCTCAGCTTGACTGGTTGCTAGTTAAACTTCAACCTCAAGACAGTTCAAACTGTGGGCAGGTTTCTAGTTAAACTAGTCACAAACCTCAAGACGTTCAGTATGTGGCTGGTTGGCTAGTTTAAACGTCAACCTCAAGACCCGTTCACTGTGGGACTGTTGGCTAAGTTAGTAACTGTCACCTCAAGAACGTTCAGGTCTGTGGCTGTTGGCTAGTTAAACTGTCAACCTCAAGACAGTTCAGTCTGTGGGCTGGTTGGCTAGTTAAACTGTCAACCTCAAGACAGCTCAGTCTGTGAGCTGGTTGGCTAGTTAAACTGTCAACCTCAAGACAGTTCAGTCTGTGGGCTGGTTGGCTAGTTAAACTGTCAACCTCAAGACAGTTCAGTCTATTTGTTGGTTGGCTAGTTAAACTGTCAACCTCAAGACAGTTCAGTCTGTGGGCTGGTTGGCTAGTTAAACTGTCAACCTCAAGACAGTTCAGTCTGTGGGTTGGTTGTCTAGTTAAACTGTCAACCTCAAGACAGTTCAGTCGGAGTTCTGATTGACTAGTTGAACTGTCAAACTCAAGACAGTTCAGTCTGTGTGCTGGTTGGCTAGTTAAACTGTCAACCTCAAGAAAGTTCAGTCGGAGATTTGATTGACTAGTTGAACTTTCAAACTCAAGAAAGTTCATTCTGCTTGCTGGTTGGCTAGTAAAACTGCCAACCTCAAGACAGTTTAGTCGGAGTTCTGATTGACTACTTGAACTATCAAACTCAAGACAGTTCAGTCTATTTGTTGGTTGGCTAGTAAAACTGTCAACCTGAAGACAGTTCAGTCGGAGTTCTGATTGACTACTTGAACTGTCAAACTCAAGACAGTTCAGTCTATTTGTTGGTTGGCTAGTAAAACTGTCAACCTAAAGACAGTTCAGTTGGAGCACTGGTTGACTAGTTATTAGTTTCAATAAAAGAGTTGTTGTTTTCAACAAGGCTACTCTTAAATTCCAGTATTAAAAAAAAAATTATTTTTTTTTTATGAAATTAGCTATTAGACCTTTTGTTATGAATTAAGTCTTAACAAACTGTGATATGCATGTTTGTTGAAAACCAAACTGTAATAAGATAGTATGATACATTTATATAACTTGTGAATGTAATTAACTATTACTATACCTTAATTTCAGACAAATATGTGAAAAAGTGAAGAAGCAATCTACACTGCCGCCATTTTGTGTTCCATACCACAACAGAATTTTCGATAGTATTTCGGTAAGTGACTTATTTGAATCATTACAATTATTTTTAATAAATGTTTATATTTGATTTTGATAAAATACATTCTCTTTGTCACATGCAGGTTTGTAAACAGGTAATATTTCTGGTGCATAAGAAAGGTACACATTTGATTTCCCGTCAAAACATGTTTTCAACTGAATCAATCCTTTTGAAGTAACCTGTTATGAAAGTTACACGTTGTTCGCAGTGTTAAGCTTGTTAAGTTTAGTTTGGCTGTATTAAAATGTGATAATTTAATTAATAAATTAACGCTTCATACGATGATAGATTGTGCAACAAATCAGTTTTAACCTTGTCATTTAAACTTGAATATATCTAAATACTCGCCACTTTTATTCATTCCAACGCCTTTATATACGAAATGATCCCACCCTGTCACCCTTCGCTCCTACTGCTACTACCTTGGGGTTGTAGCTTGACTAGACGTCTGTTGGAACCTCCCAAATAGTGACCAACAGTGTTTAATATCGGATACCAAGAACACTCGTACATAGCCATTTCAACAATTTCTCCCTTTTTCTATTAATTATATGAATATTTAAGTGGTTGTTAATTTTAGGATTCTACTCTTAATTAAGAACAATATGTGAAGTGCAATATTGGTTCGAACTCTGCTCCATTTAGTTTCTATCTGTCTTTTTGCGTTTTTTACAAAAACATTAATAATCAAGAATGGTTAGGCCGACTGATTTCAAATGTTGTACACTCTTTTACATTTATGTAACTAAACAAAATAAAAAATAACAATAAATAACTTTAGCAATTGTAAAATGGTAGTAATTCAAAAATTTTAAACGATTGTTGGTTTATAGGAGGTAAACATAAAAATAGCAACCATTTTAAAATGGCTAAAGATAACTTAATGGGTATTTTCCGCTTTTTTATAATATTGATGTCATTGAACAGACATTAATTTAGACAACAATTTACAAATATAACTATAACGTTTGAATATATTTGTATTTATATTGATACATTTTAATTGTGAATGTTGACTTGTTTTGTATTTCTACCATTATACAATATGATAGCTTGTTTTATCGACCAAACAGATTATCCGCATATTAATATATTTAGCTACGGTGCTTGTATTTTTATGGTTTTTTCTTAGGTTTTCTGAGTTTTAAGACTATTTACCTTCATGCAGGTTCCGATCCACGCAGCCTACCTCTACGATGCTGTGATGGTCTACGCTCGGGCTCTCACGGAAATCTTCCATAACGGGGAGGATCCACGGAATGGTTCGGCCATCCTGCAACACATCCTGAACCGCTCCTACCATTCCGTCCAAGGACATGATGTAAGAATTATTTTAAAGATTTATACTTTAAAATATTATTATATAAATAGTAAAATTGATATTTGCTTTATTACAAAAATAAGTATATTGTCAAAAGAAGGTAAGATCGACATTCTGTAAATATTTGGCTCCCATTATTAGGCCGACTCTTTCTTGTCGATATTTGAAATTGGTTTTTGAGTACACACATAATACTTAAATCATCCATATTATATTATTAAGTAAAAAGGAGAGAGTTTTAATGCCACTTTTATGAGGTTTTCCAAGATTGCGGAGGTCACGTGACTCAGTCCTACTAACTCTGTGGGAATTTTCCCTCCAAATCTTCCTCTAATTTCCCAAATTTTTTATATTATATATACACTATAATAAATGCATTATTTGATATGTACACTATAACAAATATCACAGCACGCCTGTTGGCAACACTTTTAACTATTTAAAAACTAAGATTTAAACAGTGCCTTCGTGGCCCAACGGTTAGAGTGCTCGACTGTGGATTTTAAGTTGCTGTCACAACGTTATTTTTGTAACTGATCAGGTTTATACACTACTCAAGAAGTACTGATCACAGCACATTTTTTTATTATAGTGAGTATCCTCAGGAGATCTAATCTCACTTCTTACAACTATTTCACCTCAATCGAAGTAAATCCTCTCGGCGTCGGTTATTTCCCTCCTGCAAAGGTGGTATACGGTGATCCTAGGGCGACACCCAGGACATACCCCATGATGGCAGGGAATCATCAGGAGCGTCATGAGGTACTCCAGACAGGCTGCACACCACACAGTCCTTGCTTGGCTTATCGATGGCTCATCATCGTCTTCTAGTTCACACTGGAAAAAAATAAATGATGTAATACCGAAAACACACAAAAATCACCTAAACAAAAGCAAATATTAATCAAAATGTTACTAACATTCACAGCATAGCTGGTTGAAGGCTGCGGTTGACAACTGGTTGATGTTGCGGCTTACCATTCTGTAAATAAAAAATTAAATCGTTTTAAGATTTGTTTGATTAGAAGTTTATCAATAAAATATATATTTTACTATTCGTAGTCACACCTACCAAGTCGATTGAGGCGTTTCGACGCTCGTTACGAGCGAGAATGTGACAGGTCCGTAGGTGGTGATAGATCGGGTTATCTGTAGGTCCATTCCAACGGATCATCGTCGGAGATCTGAAAACTATAATCACTTTTGTAACATCAACCAAAAATGATGTATGTTTACTATTACTAACTATTCCAAAATACTTTAATTTACCCCACTTTGGCTTCCCTGCCCACTGTCGCAGCATCATCCTGAGAAAAAAATGTTTGTTTAATTCATTATATATTATTTGTATTTATTGAGTAAAGTCCGATAAGATAATATGCCAACCTGCTAGGGCCGAGTTATTGTCACCAGCCGCCCGTCTAGGAAGAAATAATAAGTCTCAATGAAGAATCTCCCCAGAAGTTCAAAACTGAGATTGTGGACTGTATCTGAGTGACTAATCACCATTAGACTAAGAATGTATGAAATATCTTTGTATGTTTGATTGCGACCTTGATGTGAATGAATGTTTTATTTGTCTATATTTATATATTTATTTACCACCTGACGATTGTGATACATTTATGTTAAATGTTTGTTTGCAATAAAATTATTATTATTATTATTATTATTATTATTATAGGTTTGCGATAGTGTCTTCATATTCCTCCTGAAACATTTGAATTCACTATTATTATTATTGGTATCAACAAACATGTAAATCAACCAATCTTCAGATCCTCGTGTGCCATCGCCCTGATGAGACAAAAACGTAATAATCACTTACAAAAGTATCTTTAAGGGTTACTTTATAAACTGAGCATCATTACTTTATGAGTAAGACTGAGAAACTTATCAAACTTCTCAGCCTCACTCTATATTAATATCAAGTAAAGACATGTATTTTTAACAGATTTAAGAGCATATAACGAAACTTATGTCAGGAACTTTTTTTTTTCAAAACATAAACACAAATACTGTAAGTATTATAATAATAATAATAGAAATAATTATGTTTGTTCTCTTTTGTTATATACAGATAGATAATAATAGTACTGAAAATATGATGTATTTTATATACAAGGTGTTCCAAAAGTCCCCCCCCCTGTAACTTTAGAACGGAATGAAAATAAACCAATTTCCTTTGAGGAATAGTTATGTAATGACTAATGATGATTTTTACGCTATATAAACATTTAACTCCTCAACCCAAAATGGGGGGGGGGTTTGGGGGCAAGTCCAAACTTTCAAGTGTCACCCCGTCAAGTGACATCTCATTTTAAAGGTCGTTGTAAAAGAAGAACAATACCACAAACCAGAGGTCTCTATCTCAATCCAGTACAAAACTACAGCTTGTCAAAATTTAAACTAAAAACTACATTTTAAAACAATTTAAAAAACTCTTTTACAATTAAAGCAGAAATAAGCTAAGTTTAAGACTTTAACGTTAAGTTTAATGCGTTAACCTATTATCTTAGGTTAAGAATAAGTCCGAACAGATGAGTCAACTAAACCATTGTTTTTTAGCGTAACTTTTTAATAAAGCTTCTACAGGCTGTAGTTTTGTACTGGATTGAGATAGAGACCTCTAGATTTTAGCATTGTTCTTCTTTTACAACGACCTTTAAAATGAGTTGTCAGTTTTTGGGGGTTTTATTTGAAATGTTGGACTTACCCCCAACCCCCCATTTTGAGTTGAGAGTTAAGTTCTCATAAAGTGCAAAAATCATCATTAGTCAATACATAACCATCCCCCAAAGGATATTGGTTTGTTTCATTCCGCTCAAAAGTTACAGGGGGGGGGGGCGATTTTTGGGACACCTTGAAAAACAAGAAATACGCACACATATAATCTTACTTAAGAAAAAGAAACATATAATCTTATTCGGAAAAATAAATAAAATCTTACATAAAAATTAAACTAAAACGGACCATTAGTTGTTTGTTCAATTATTTAAAACAATAAAAAACACGTAAATTTAAATTCAAATAAACTATAAATCAATACTGTGATATTCAATTGAAACCACAAAATAACATTTAAATGTTCAACAGTAATATATCAATATACTTCTTGATTTTCTTCAAGAATACACCTCATTGTTTTGTCAGATTTCTTTTAATCAGCAAACTTTTACTATACGATCTTAGTGGTACAGAACTTGCAATAAAAGATCCTGTTTGGTCTTGGAATTCGAATGTTATTTGCATTTCTCTGATTTTGTTAGAAAATATTAACTTAACTAGCTAAATTTCCTCATTTTAAACAACAAATATTGAGTAAGAATCTTGAAAATAACTACAAAGATTTTTTAAATAAGTACTCCAAGATTCACAAAGCAAGAGAAGGGAGGTTTATGGTAACCTCGTCTTAGAATGAAGCACATGAAATGTTGTATGTACATTATAAAAAATTATTTCCAGGATTTAAGATTAGAAACAAGTTTGTTAATTAAAGTTGTCATGCTTATTGGGAAATTCTGTTGAATAATATTTAAATACACAGTTTGTCTTTTACACTATTATTTATAGTTAGTTAGTTATTTATAGCCCATATTAGTAGCTATACAATGGCAAGAAAAAGAATAAATGTATTTGATATGCCAGTCCTAAATATCACAAAATGAAACCCACTTCTTGAAGTTATCCCACGTCTTAGAATACAAAAAATAAAATATAATATTTACATCTTATAATGGCCATAAGAACATTATAAGATTTTATCTCTCTTAAAGAAGATATTAAAAGCCATGATAATGTTTAAAACTTTGTTTTTATAACTGCATATAGCTCTTCTTTATGCTCATGGACTTTTTGGACTTAACGCACGTGAAGTTAAACGGACAAACACTGTCACACGGTAGTATTTTGTTGAAGAAAGAAAATTGCACATACACTGACACATTTTTTATAACAAAATAAACTAGTTGTTGATACAAGTTAGAGTTATTTTGTGCAGGTGTATATAGACAGCAATGGTGACGCTGAGGGTAACTTCAGCGTGGTAGCTCTGCTGGACGACGAGGCTGTTAACGGCAGTCTTCAGATGAGCATGCAGCCTGTAGGTTACTTCCAATATTCAGACAATAGAGTGATTCCAGTAAGTAAACAGAAACTATATATAACTACAACTTGCAAATAAAAAGAAATACGATTACTGTATATCAGTTCAACTGAAGCACGTCTTAAACTATGATGAGTAGCCTACATAGTGTTAAAAACTACGGTAATTTGGTTTTTCCGGAATGTTACTTCATACGCTAAAGATTGTCCACCACGTCTGGAACTAAACTAGTCTTACAAACAATGTACCTTTGATATTGGTTACGTGGTTTTAACCGACAAGAAATAATGATTCATGGCATTAATTATCAATAGGTGCCTTCAGGTGTTTAAGTTTTCTGTAGGTAAGCACTTTCACCGTGTGTTGTTAGGTTATGTTTGGTTTGGATTAGGATAAGTAAATTCAAGTTAAAGTGGTATATATGTTTTATATGTATATACTAATGAAATTCGTTTGACGATTAATCATTGGTAACAAATGCAGCTTTAATGCGAAAAAGACCCACATAGTCTAAAAAGATTTGACGCAAATATGGCAAGTAACTTAAATAAAGAAAAAAACTCCCCGAAAAATACGAACAGGGAAAAGAAATATTAAAAAATTATCACTCACAATAATGTAACAAATACGTCATATTTACGCAAAATAAATGCATGTGTTTAAAGTTTGTATTTTAATGCGTAGCTCTTAATTTGATTTTAAGTTTCAAGTCAAGATCATGACGACTATAAGTCTCCATTATTTTTTAGCTCACTTCCTGCTTTTTCACTGAAATATTTACTTTCCTCATTCATATTTAATTTTATTGACGTTCTCTTTTCCTTATTTTAAAGGAAATTACCAAACTGTAGATCATATATAAATGTTTTCTTGGAAATGCTTCGTAAATGTATTTTTTCTATACAATTCAAGCCAGGTAACCGATTTGTACATTTGAACAAGTTGCGTGCTCAATGTAAAGTTACGTTACTTTCCTGTTGGAACGTGCCAAGTCACGTGATTCTGTGGCTTCCTACAGAAGTTCCGGTATTACGACGAGGGCCGGCCCATCCAGTGGGTGAGTGGACGTCAACCCTCCGCTGAGCCTCTCTGTGGGTTCGACTACGAGCGGTGTGGTTACAACTGGAAGGAGATCATGACCGTGTCTGCCGTGGCAGCGCTGTGTGTCGTCGCCGCCACGTTCGCCTTCAAGTAAGTTTAGATAGACAGTGTAGGGTTATAATTTCCAAGAGATCTTTAATGTTGTAGAAAAACGCCCAATATTTTTCTAAAATTAGTGAAAGTCTTCGACAGGTAAACATTTTCAATACATAAACTTACATTACTTAAAGCTTAATATACAAATAATATAAACTTATTGAAATATATATTGGTAGCAGGTTTTATTGCGGTGAAAGCACAAGCGTGGCTTTTCTTGAGATGATGACCGGTGAGTGATCCCGTTCTTACACGTAGCTACCCCATAGATTTATACATATGTTGTTACATAGAGATCAAAAGCTCCCTTGCCTAGGAATGGAAAATACTTTCAACACATCGATATATTAAATCATCGATGGATCGCAAACCAAATATCGATCTAACGATAATATCGATAGAACATTTAAAGAATATTAACCGATTTATTTGTTTGAAATAATGTGTTAATTTTTATATCATGACCAAAAATACACTCATGGTTTGCTGTCACTATTTAGAATAGCTGACTGAATATAAAAATTAAATACATTTATCTACACGAAACAACTTGTAATATGTGGAGTTGAATGAAATAATTCAAGATAAGAATAGTTATACCTTCCATTATGGTGTTAATTATAAAAGAATAATGTAATTATTTTTCACAATCAAAATTCCCATTAGGCTTTTTATAAACACTAAAAATTAAGCAAATTAATTCCTAAACCTACCTCCATTACTTATCAGGGAAACCATTTAAAAATAAAAGTTTATAAATCAAATTTCCACTTATGTTTAGATTTTCCGTTACAGTTTTTCTAGCTTTAGAAAAAGTCACTCACGTAAAGAAACTAAATAAAGTTACTTTATTGTTTCAATGCATGTTTTATACCCATAAGGGGAAATTTAAATGTGTTTTTTTCGAATCGTGATGATTTTGATGAGAGAGAATATTTTCAATATTTAGTGGTATGATATGTCACACCAAAATATCAATATGGCCGGCATTATCGAAGATAAATATCGATAGTAATAAATCGATATATCGAAACATATAAATCGATATTTCCGATATATCTTCGCCATCCTTACCCCTGCCCGGGCCCGTAAATAAGACGTACTTCAGTTTTTTGTTTAACCTTTAGATTTTTTAGGAATAGGCTGATCTCCCCTATAACCTTACTGTACCCATTCCTCATAGATTATCTGTACGTGTAACTCATCAAACAAAGTGAGGGTGAGAACCAGTAACAGTACAATTAAATATTACTGATAAAAACAGCAGTCTAGGCCAGGATTAGAACCTGTGCTATCTCTAACTCAGGTGTAAAGTCCTGTCGCCTTACACCACTCAGCCGTGGACTGTACAAAAATGGGAGAATTTAAGAATACTTTATTCATTGCACCATACGAACTTTAGATGGTTCTAATTGAATTTTTTTTATCTCCAACATATGCTTTAGACTAGTTGCGTATAAATACAGTCTTCAATTCATTGTGATACTTTGTTGGTATGTTCAATCCACAGTAATTCTTAGAGTAATGGTGTACCAATGATATACGCATTGTATTCTTTCGTACAGTCGACTAGGGAATTAATTAGTTTTAAAGAGAGTCAGTTAATAATATAGTTTCAACATAAATGTTAGAATAATTATATTACAACCGATTAGTATTAGCACCTAACGGTAACAGGAACAAATGGGTATCGATAGTTCTAATTAATAAAAACATTTCCACTACAGGCACTACAGGTACGAACAGAAGCTGGCTTGCCTGCTGTGGAAGATTGACATCAAGGATGTGACAGTGATTCCTACTTCAGATCCTCCAGGGAGAAACGGGACCAACATGGTCAGTGGGATAGATGTATAGAAGTGACTTTAGCTGTACGATCTAGTGCATGATGTTAGTCCGTTTTCATACGGACAAAGTGTTTGGGAGATTGTAGGCGATAGGTTGGATGCTCAGTCCTCTTAATACCGACATGGCGTCCGCTTGATGGTTGCTATCGGCGTGGACACTACTAGAGAAGTCTGGGGTGTCCATGTTGGGTGGTAATCATAGTGTGGATGTTGTGTGGGGGAGATAACTGAGTATCAGGCTTGTCAATTAGTTAAAAATCAGACCAGCACTACGTGGTTCGGATTCCACATAAAGCTGTAGGTTTTAGTTGCCCTGGCTGTTGGGCTATAAATAAATTGCCTTTTCTGAGGAACAGTTGATCTCAGTTAGTAACCAGACTACACTCATCCACACTTATCCTACACTCATATAACCATTCATATTCGTCTTAAAATACCAACAACGTTGGGTCGGCGTCTCATATGTAAGGATTTAAAAAAAAAAGAATATTACGCAAGACAAAGTGTATTAGAATCAGATGTGAGGCAATAAATCTACAGGTTACTTTAAGATGAGTGTAGTCGGGTTACTAACCGTGGATGGACAGTCCTCAGAAAGGGCCATTTATGAGGTAATGAAGGACCCTAAAATTCATCATAATACACTTCTGATTTCGTTGGTGACTTTGGCAAGCTTGAATCTCAGTTTCTTTTCGGAGGAAAGAAGACCTTGAGATTCAATTAATTGCCTATCGTACAATTTAAGCTCTCTATTTTTTCCCATTAGTGTCCAGGGTAATGATGATGGTGATGATTACACTGGGCAAACGGTCATTAAACATTAAAATACTAACCTATAAATCTAGATTTAGAGCATAAAGAATAACATTTATTTAATTATTCATAAGACGCCGATCGTCAAGATTTGGGCGGAAAAGGATTACGAATGAGTGTAATGAGTGTAGATGAGTGAATGTAGTCATTGTTACAAACTAAGGCCGACTATTCCTTAGAAAGTGTCATTAATTAATAGCCCAATACAAATGAACAGCCGGTGGTTATAAGCTGACCTCCCACAAACATCTGATTGGGATCGAACCCTTAACTCATGAAGCTAGGCTATATAATTATAAACTAAGCTAGTACCACTACTAACATAATCATACGATGTTTGTGTTGGTAGAACAGCCTTTAACAATTGTTACTTATAAAATTTACCCACAGTTTTAATATAAAATCAACAACATAAATTAGTTTTTTTTAAATTATTTTGTATCTCCAACTGTGATTTACTTGATTGGTCCTCAAATGAAAGTTTAAATTTAAAAAAAAAAAAACTAGAGTCAGCAGTCAATAGAAAAAGTTCAAATTCCTTCTGAAAGTTATGTGTTTTTTTCTTTACGTTTAAGAATAAGCAACAATAATAAACGTACACAAACAGTAAACCAAACTACATACACTATGTTACCAGAATAAAATAAGAAGCGACGTAGAAACAAGGTAAAACAGTAATTAGTGGCGCAGCCGTCTGGTTTCCATTCCTAGAAATACTTACAAAGAACGTAAAGTTCGTTTACTGACATTTTCACAATCACCCGAATAGTTCAATCAATTTTGTTCCTGGAACACAAAAACTTTTTTAATCTAAAACAGTGTGAAGGCTTCCCTAACAAAATTTTATATTAAGTCAGGATTCAATCGAAACACGCTCCTTTCAGGCTGTTCAAATTACGAAAGGATTTGTAGGATTAACTGAAGAATCCTTTGACTTGGATTCTTAGATTTAGCTCTGTGACGGGATAAATAAATTAAAACTATGACATAAGTACTTTGTAATGCAAAACTTATTTTCTATTTTAACTCTTCAAATCCAAGTGGGAATTATATTTTAATGTTCTGATTTTTATTTCATCATTTTTAACTTTGTTAGTAAAGTATGTTTACATGTCAAGTGATTTTAATATCCATTTTTACTTTCTCCCATATGCGCTAGAATAGAGAAAGTATTCTGATCGTCCAAACAACAATTTTTATAAGTCGGTCTAAAATCCATTTTAGGGTCCCCTGAACCCAAAAAGTGGTTTTTCGAAAAACATGTATGATGTCTGTCCGTATGTGTGTCTGTCTGTGTGTATGTGCACTTCGCTGGAGACCAAATTTTTATGAGATCTGGTATATAGGTGTATTTAGCGAATATCTCCAGAACGTTTTTTCACTTTTTTTTAGTTTTAGTTTTTATGGGCAAAAACATACAAAAATTGAATTTTCTCAAAAACGGCTCTAACGATTTTGATTAAACTTCCAGGAAAGATGTGAATTACAATTTAAATTATTTTAGTTAAAACCGCATGTCTCTAGCTTGACTAGTTTTAGACTTATGGCAAAAACCTATTTGGGAATCAAACTGGTAATTCTCAAAGTTTTGATTTTTTAGTGTTTAATATGGGGAAAAGGTTTTGCCAATTCTTTGGAACCATTTATTAAACGTTGTGTACATCACTTATTCTATTAAACACCTAAGGTGTCTCGACATTTTCGAATCAATAGACCATGACGTAAGATTTCGTCAAACGGATCTGGAGGGTTAAAATAATGTTTAATTTAGCTTGCCCATTCCTATCCATTTTTTTTCCGGGGAAAATATACATTTGATATAGGTGTATATATTTAACTGATTGAGCCTAAAAAATGTATTATGAAATTTGTAATAGTTGCCTAGGCCCAAACATTTAGTATATATTTATGAAAAATGTCATATGTTTTTTTAACTAGTTTAGAGTAGTTCTTAGAAGAGAACATTCGTTAAGTAATTTTCATCAAGATAAATTTGTATCTGTTGTGTTGCTAGATACCAGTGTGCAGCCTCGTGCCCGAGCAGGGACCCAAGCGTGCCTACTCACACATCGGCCTGTACAAGGGGAGTGTCGTGGCCATCAAACCCCTTCACAAACGTAGCATCGACATCACTCGCAGCATCCGAAAGGAACTGAAGCAGGTCACCATTTTTGTAATCACTATACCGTGTTGAAGTATACATGTAATGACGGTATTGCCCACAACATGACAATTGTATTGGCATTTTATTTTGTACAATCATTTTACTTCATTTTTAGCCAAACTAGTGACAAATTCAGTGTTAATCATTTAAATTCATCAATTAATTAAGTATATCCATCTATTGATTTTAATTTCCCTATAATGTTTGTTTGGGGTAGGCTTAATACATATCAACACTGAGCTTTCGAAATGAAATATAAAAAAAGGTCGGTTTCTTCTGAGGAGAATATTGGGTGCGCAGTTAAGGAGTGCGCAGTGCAGTAGAGAAAGCAGCATATTAAAGTATTTTAGACATAATATTAGGCAAAATCATCATTTTGATATCATTCAAATGTCCAATCAAGGCCCCAGTAAAAGAGCAACTGATGATATCGGTTTTCACTAGGCCCAAGGACTGCTGCGGTATGTCCTATTGACTGTTTTCGCTTGAAAAGTTTTCAACAAGGTGTGTCAGAAAATTTTCTCTTTGACAACACCAGGAATGTTCAGTCCGGTTTGTAGACTAATGTAAAAATCACTCATTCAGTATACTCGTATAATAATTTGTTTAAAAAATCAACTCACTGGAGGAACCAACGGTGCGACAGCCTCCGAGTATGAGAAATGATGGAGTAGGCCGGCGAGAGCTCAGTGATGCAGCTTTACCGAGCCATCTCGGCCTAGAGTAGACATATCTGCAGAGTGCATTGGACTGGAAATCCTCCGGGTCCAGCCGCTGTAGTGAGTCTTCGATCACGTCCCATCATTGGGAAGACAGGCAAGTGGTCTTCAAAAGAGCTTCAAGGCACTAGCACCACCATGCAAGGACCTGTCAGCACGACGACATGAGCTATTCAAGAAAACAGCCGAACTCTACATAGGGATCAGTACTTGGTGCGCATACTCCTTGTGGGATTTATAATCCTGACAAAAACACAAGGTTTGTAAAGTTGTAGAGAAATAATCTGGGGCTGAAACATCAGCTGGAGTATGAGGGAGTTTACTTATCGAATTAGACGTCTTTAAATATGAACACTAGTACGAATTGCTCCTGGGACCTGAGTGTACAATGCTCAGAAACTATATTTTCTCAAGTAAAGTTAAGTAAGTCAAGTAATCAAGTTACAAACTACATTACAACAGGGGGCAACATTTCCCACGTGCAGAACCTCTATGTCTATGACAACACTCCATTGACTGTTTCCAATTTAGTTTATGAAAAGTATACAATGGGAAACGCAATTTCCGTATAATAAAAGGTTCCAAAGAATTGGCACAAACTTTCCTCCATATTAAACACTAAAAAATAAAAAAATTTAAAATTACCAGTTTAATTTCCAAATATTGTATTTGTCATAACTAAAAACTAGTCAAATTAGAGGTATGCGGATTTTACTTAATTATTTTAAATTATAATTTACATCTTTCCTAAAAGTGTAATTAAAATCATTATAGCCTTTTTTGAGAAAATTCCATTTTTGTATGCTTTTGTGCCACAAATTAAAAAAAAAAAAAAATCAAAACCGTTTTAAAATGGTCAGCCGATATTGGCTAAATACACATATATATAAAATTTCATAAAAATCTACTCATCCGTTTGGTCTCCAGCAAATTGCACATACACACTGACAGATAGATACACATACGGACAAACACCAAAATCTTTTTTCGAAAAAAGAAACACTTTTGGGGTTCAGGGGAAACTGAAATGGCTTTACAGACCAACTTGTAAAATATTTTTTTTAATGATCACAATACTTTCTCTATGCTAACGCATATGGAAGGAAGTAAAAGGAGTGTGACCTTTATTAAGTTACAACAATAAATACATATCATCTAATTTTTGTGGATTTAAATTGCCTCTAATTTAAAAATGTCCAGTCGATGTAATTGAAAATTACTGTCACATTTTACCTATTCAGACGAGAATCAAAACTTGTCAGAAGATAAATTTAATTGTCTGTCATTTATATGTATATATTTCATATAGTGTACTACAATCCAGTGTAAAAATAATTTTTGTTAAAATTTAGAGATTTAAAGTTGTAAATCAAAAAATTGGACTGTTTTACACAAACTAAGGAACTAATACTTAACGAGTATCATTCAATATATTTTAAATTTATTTAGTCAGACTTTATTAGTATATTGTAAAATACTCAAGAACGTAACTATGGCAACTGATACAAGATTTAAATTATCTTCTATCTTTCATTACGTTGTAAAGTTGATATTACTGATATTGGATGCAACTACGGAAAGTCTGTATTAGCAATAAAGACATTTCTTTCAATAAAGGCCAGTTACATATTTACATGAATAATTTATAAACTTACTTCCCCCCTTTATTTTCTTGCCTCTTTTTTGTTGTTTCACAAGCTATACTTTATAAATAAATAACTACCCCGTTACTTTTTATATTTTTTAAAACTAAATCATCAATTTCGTACCTGTATTTATTTATTCTTAAGACGCCGATCATCAATATGGGCGAATATGGATTTCGAATAAATGTGCCATCCTACACTCATCCACGCCATTTTTCTGGCGTGGATGAGTGTAGATGAGTGATGTAGTTAGTCATTGTTATGAAGTAACGCCGACTGTTTCTTAGAAAGTGCCATTAATGATAGACCAATGAGAAATGAACAGCGATTTATCAGCTGATCCCTTTATTGTATTGTAAACCTATACTTACCTATCCATTCCTACAACGACGACAGTGCAGGATTGTGAATTGTGACAGATTTTATTTTGTTATGAAAGGGTTAGTGGCGATATTTAATATTGTTATAGTATTTTTAATACAATAACAATTTTAAAATATTTAATGTTATAGTATATTTATAGGTGATATTTAAATTCATAGCACAAAACCAGAAGGCGGGCGCTTTTAGACGGACAAAATTACATGAATGTGTGCGAATACTTAAGTTTAGAATTTTGATACCTTTATCTATTTTCTTTTTTAATATTTTTCCAAATTTCAAATTAATAAATTATAATTTTTAGTTATCTTTTAGTAGGCCTAAATATTAGATTGAAAGTATTCCTAGTGATAGCCTGTAACTATTGTTTTTAGATGTATGCAAAACATTATTATCATATGTTCAACTACACGATGACTTTTAACTGTTACTTATGTCTGTCACATGTCCTGTCAGATCCGTGAAGTGCGGCATGAGAACATCATATCGTTCATCGGCGCGTGCGTGGACGCTGGGAACTTGTGTATCCTGACCAGCTACTGTGCCAGGGGCAGCCTGGAGGACGTCCTGGCCAACGAGGACCTCCACCTGGACACCATGTTTGTGTCCTCACTGGTGGCCGACCTCATCAAGGTGAGAACAGTTCAAATATATTCGATTTAATGAATCTCCTGACTCAACACGAGTGCACTTAGTTTTGATTGAGTGAAGCTCTTACCGCTTGGTTAGTCAAAAGTACGCTGTCTGGAAGTCTACAACAATCTACAAACAAAAATAAATACAAATGTATAAGACAGCATAATCAATAAGGGAATCTGCAATCAAAAACTGTTTATTCACAAATAAATTCACACATTCGAATAAACAGGTTATCAGACAGGTATGGATGAAGATCTAAAAAGTGATAAACATGCAAAACGTTAAGGCGTTGCTATGGATACTGCTGGCTAGTGTCATCAAGTAACTGGCCATTACCACATACAAAAAGAAACAGAGGCTGCTTTCTTATGGTCTTAGCAAACGTCTCGGTGGCCGTTATATCAAGATTACAACTAGTATTCATTTTTATACTTATTTAGTAATAATTACTACGTATATCTTTGTGGGTTTGGGGGGAATAAGAGGGGGGTCTGATAAGACGCTGGTCCTGCTATCACATGGCAAACAAGAAAAATAACTACTAGAGAATAAACAGAGGTCACTTACTATTTAGCAAACTTTAGGAAGGGACCTCTGTTTAGTTCTCCTCTGTACCATTGCAGTCAAAACGTCCTCTTAGTTCTAACATTTGTCGTAGGAGTGCTCTGAAGTCAAGTTTAAAGATTCAGTAAATGAGCTATTAGTTACAACAGTTTAGTGTTTATTAAAAAAGAAAATTAACTAAGGCACATTTTTTTATCAGGAAATCCTTATTAAAACTGATATTGACGAAAGGTTGTCAATATTTGATAAATCACTTACTACAAAGTGATTTTTGTTTGTATCTGTGCGTAAATATGTCCAATTTTTTATTTTAAAACATAAGTGCATTATCTTACGTCCTATTTAACTTACATACCGATTTATTTTTGTACGTTTCTTATTTGTTAGCGCAAAAATGTTAGCGGTTTAGTAAAGAGTGATGATTGAGGAATCGTCTCATCGGAGTGGTAGGTATCACTCTCAGCGACGATATGGCAACAGTGTCTGCCCCACCACTCAACCCAGTGCTGAAGCAGTTATAAACAGACTATAGGAATCATTCTTCAATGTCATTACACTAGTTGATAAATGTCAAGTAAAATAAATGTGAGACGTAATTATATATCTGCTTGACCTACTCGTGTTGGTTGGACATAAACACGTAACGTAACACTTATATTACATGTCACAATAGTAGTTTTTATATTATATATAGTAGTTTGGAAGTAATTTAAAGTTAAGATTTTTCTATTTCAACTTACTTTAAATGCAAACATTTAACTAGCAACTGCTAACTCAGTACCCAGACGTTTTTAACCACCAACTAAAACACGGTAAAACTGAAAAATTTCGTGTTTCAATCAAACAACACTTTATTATGTTCCTAACTCTCATTAGGAAATAGTCAATTTGCTTTGGGATAGTAGAAAAAAAAACATTGTTCAATAATTTTATTACGACACAAAACAGTTTCATTTTGTTAAGTTGAGATCGATTCGACATTTGTAATAATACATTATGCTATAAGTTATTTATTAAATACCAATAATTACATTTTCTGCGAGGGCTTTCACAGTAATGGCAGCCTGCGTTGCTGGTTAAAGGCTTCGTAGAAAAATTAATAATTGAAAATACAGCTCCATTTCTTCATAATAACATTGTAATAATAGTGTATTATTATTAAACTATTTTAAAATATTTAATAACGTACTGTTACTAAACTTGACTGACTTTCTTTAAGGTAAGCTTCTGATAGAAAGTACTGTAATTAGAAATCTACTTCAAAGTTAAAAGAACTTCACACATTTAACTGTCAGTCAATAGTAACAATGTTCTTTTAAAGGATGGAAGCCACCGCCGTAATATCGAGCCGTTTAATCCCTAAATCTGTGGTTTCGGGGCGTTTACCTTATTTGCATATTTGGACATGTTCAAACTTGCAAATCAGATTTGTGCACTGAAACTGCAACGGGTTAGAACTGGGGAAGGTACTTAAACAGTATTGATTTTGACGAAACTGAAAGTTTGTGAAAATCCTTATTTATTTAATTACTTTATGTATATTACGCAAAGTAGTTTTTGTTAACTCTTTATTTATTTCGTGATAAAATTTAATGTTTGAGGTGTCAAAAAACTGCCCCTATTCGGAGTTGTTGCAATAAGACCTTCATTGTTCAACATTTCTACCATGAAGTCATGGGAAGCCTTCAAAGTACGTTTTCCAGCCATGAGAATTACATGGAGGGAGATTTAAACTAGTCAAAAATTAACGGCTGTTCAGATAAAAATTATTACATTTGTGAAATTTTAACAGTTATTGAAATGTAAATAATGATGTTTCAAGATCTTTTTTTAGTCATAGACCTTTCTTAAATATTTAATAAGTAAAGACTTAACAAACTAAATTAATGGTTGTACAAAATAACAATTTCATTGTTAAAGAGAGTAAGTTTGATTTGATTTGTATTCAGTGGGAGTTTTGTTGATTGTTGATTTAGACATTTTAAATATCGAATGCATGTAGAACATTTTGTGCCTGTAATAATGAACTGTTGATAGAAACTCAAAATAAAGAAAAATTAACAGAAAATGAAAACTACTGGAGTATGTTATGGAATAGATTGAGCGGTTATATTTAGACTATAAATAGAATGCAACTCAAGTGGAATGAGCTAATGGAAATAAATTTACAAATATGATTTTATTTAGTACAGTTTATTCGCTAATATTTGCAGTAAACGATTTCATGCCAACCCCGAAGGCTGAGTTGGCACGCGAAGCGTACACTGGCGTCTCTTAATAGACTTATAATATGTGCTTGCAAGGTAAATTTTATTTTTATCTGAATTTTTATGTTCAGAGTTGTACATAACATTTATTTAAAGTTGTATAATAACATTTTTAGACAACCATAACATTTATCTTCTGATGTTATGTTTAGGGGATGATTTACCTTCACGACAGTGACATCGTGTCCCACGGAAATCTACGATCTAGCAACTGTGTTGTCGATAGTAGATGGATCTTACAGATAACGGATTTCGGATTGCACGAGTTCAAAGGTGCGTGAATATAGTCTAAACTGTTCTAGTTTAAAGATGAGTGGGATGGATTACACTTGTAACTTTTAGGGAATACGTTTTTTCCCAACATTGCAAATTAAGAAAAATCTCCAGTCAGTCAACTGTATTAATAAAACTAAAGGCGTTTTATAACGAACTGGATACATTTTCCTCGAGGTTTTTTTTTAAATACGCAAGGAGTTTTCATAAATGAAGTCCCAAGGAAATCTTTTCAAAATGTCCATATTGTTTTTTTTATAAATCAACATTGAAATATGTTAATTTAAAATTGACATATATTTAATGCCTTAAATGTCAATTCATACTATGTTTGTGTGTTTTGTAAAGTTCAACGACTCCATTTGGCATATCGTGTTTAAAATGGATTTTAATGCCGAAATGTTGGTAATCACTACGAAAAATTTGGGACTGTTGATGAAGGTAATAATTTAATATAATCACAATTTTGGGTCAACTATGTAAGCATGTTTTAATATTTTTTATAATGCGGTATTTTTAAAACCAATTGAACCTATCCATCTTATATCGTGGAATAACCTCGAATTGAGTTTTGCACATTTATGTATAGTTTTCTTTCAACCTCACAATATTCTGAACTCTCGTTACGTTAGCTTCATTCTCTATTTTATTTTAATTTAAATACAGTGTCAAGAACTGTCTTTACAAACGAATGATAGGAAAGTATATAGTGTAGAAAATAAATAAGAACTAAAAAAGAAAATGCTAACCAATTAATAAGGCAGAATGTAACCCTTAACCCACCAACACACACGTTAACCTTATAAGAACCTAAGTAACCTGAGATGTTCATATGATATTTAATCATCCACAATTACTATTGCTGTTATGGGAATAAATCCCATATGACTACTTCCTCTGCACTCTTAATATACTGGTAATCTAATATGACCATTACAGCTGGCCAAGATGAGCCCGACGCAGAAGGGATGATGCTGAAGAGGTCCTTAGTACGTGCTCCTGAGCTCCTGCGGAACCCACACAGTCCTCCCAGGGGATCCCAAAAAGGGGACGTGTACTCATTTGCCTTTATTTTGTACGAGGTCATTGGCCGGAGAGGACCCTGGGGAGATATCGGGCTGTCATATAGAGGTAAGTCCTTTCTTCACTCCGATAGTAAATACGTTTCCCGACTTTACACAGTTGTTCTTGGCTTATAAAAACAACATTTTCACCTAAATAACGATATACTGTTCTCAATTAATTGAACTGTCTTATAAAACATACTTTGTATAAGTTAAAAAAAAAACATTTATTTTTCAGTAATATAAAATAAGTGTTAAAAAACGTAATTATGTAAAAATTAAAAATCCAAACTTCCCAAGCTGAAAAATTCTCAGTTCGATTCCAACCAGAATAAAAAATGTTTGAAGCAGATCAGCAGAGAACCACCGACTGTTCGTTTGTCATTGGGCTATTAATTAATAAAAATGTCTAAGGAATGGTTGGCCTTAGTTTGTAACAATGACATTCGTTCATCTACACTCATCACACTCATTCGAAAGTCATATTCGTCCATATCTTGACGATTGGCGTCTTAATAATAAACTATAACAAATTGTACTTTTTAAAATGTATTTTTGTTGGGTTACATTACAATATTAGTTAAAAATATATTTTACAAGCTTAATTTTTATGGTATCTGAACTTTTTTTTTTTAAATAATCAAGTTTACTGCATATTCATGTATAGACATTTTAACGTTTTAGTAGCCACTTATTTTTTTTGCATATGTTACCCATTTAATCAGCCTACACAAAAACGTTTATGGTAGGTACCTACTCCCAGCTACTCCAAATCAAACTATTTTTCTTAAACTACACAGAATTTTTTTCAAATTTTCCTAAAATGAAAAATAATTTTATTAACTGTGCAGAATTACCCTAATAAAAAATATTAAAATCCATATATTACCATATACCATATACAAGTTTTAATGTCTTTAGAGATCATATCAAGGGTGAAACAGGGGACTCACTTGCGACCCGACACCACCATCCTAGAGGTCAGCGACTCCGTAGTCCGTTGTATGAAGATCTGTTGGGACGAGGACCCCGAGAACAGACCAGACTTCCGGTTTGTCAGAGTCAAGCTGAAAGAGATGCAGGCTGGCTTGTGAGTATACGATTAAAGCAAGAACTTGCCGTTTACAGGACCAAGGATTTTAAAGTCCTGTAAGACTGATGATTGGTACAGTAACAAACATCGAGCACATATCGTAAATTGTAGAATTTTCTAAATGAAAACCAATAATGTTATAACGATTTATAAAAAATGAATAAATAAATAAATAAATAAATAAATATATATATATATATATAAAATCAATTGATACGTCTATAAAATATATTTCAATGACAATGCAACTTAGCACAATGTCTCATACTCCATAAACCATAAAAACAGAACAAACATCCGCTCCAATAGTTTTACACCCTCCACTCACTTACCTACAAGATGGAGTTATGCATCTTCATGCACCTTCAGGTAAATCTTTATTTAATTTCATTGTGTTATTCCCTAAAAAACATTTTAAACTGATGATTTACGCATGTATATTTCTTTTTTATACATAAATTCATGTATACAAGTTTATATTGAAATAGAGGACAGATTAAACAAACTTCGATGATTTTGACAAAATATTTGTGTCTACTTCTGCCATTGTTATTGCAAAAAATTTTTTTTGAAATTGGAACGTTTTAGATATTCTAAGCTAAGGCAAGACTTAAAAATATATAATTTATGAATAACTTTACTAAACAGTTATTTTGGAAAGTTTTTTACTAATAATTGAAATTACAAACTAATTGTTTATGACAATTCTTTGCCAGAGAACTTGTGCTTGTAAGACACTGAAATAAATAAATTGTACTAAATTAATAATCTAAATAGATGTTTAATATTTTATGAAAACTAATAATATTTTATGGAAACTAATTAAAGAATATATTCAATAGGGTCATCTAATTCTGCACGACGGAAATATTTATTAAATATAATAATTATACTGAAGGAAGTATTTAAATATTCAAGATTATTATTAATAAGTAATTGCAAGTATTTTTTTATTTAAAAAAACTATGAGCTATGCGATTATATTTAAAAATGATTTAACAAGTTCAAACACAGTAATGCTATGAATGTTGTAAAAGGAGAATGTTACAGTCAGTTAAACAATATTCCATGAAGGTGATATTGAGATAGATGGATGCGTGAAATGAAATATTTTAAGTGGAAGAAGAAATCAATTCGTGCTTTATTTAAGTTCAAGGTCAATTTCCTATTATCCTTGACATCGTTTTCAAGAGACAACAAATATCACTTTAACTCAGAATCCTATGGCAGAATAATGGATGAATTATATCATCATGCTGTAAAGATATGAAAACATTTATTTGTTTCAATTAGCATCGAACAACATAAAATTGCTTAGTAAAGAATATAATTTTATTATTCAAGAAAGTGTTAAACCGTATGGTAAAGATAATAAAGTTAAGCCGCATATCATAAGATTTATAATTAAATATGTTAATACTGAAAGTAAAACCATAACACCTCGTGAAACGTAAACAATAATTAAGTGAGAGAGGTTAGCCATATTTGTATTATACGTCATCTGTGTTTACGGGAAGTCAGTGATCCTTCCTCTCAGGGTAAACAAGGTTAGGGCACTAAATGTTGCGGTTTACGAGGGGGGAATGACACTTGGGGTGGGCGGGAGGGGAGGAACGTGGCTGATATACCTGCAACATCTCAAGGTTATACAGTGGTTGTTAAGGTTAAGCTCTCCTACAGCAAATGGTTTTAATTTTCACTGTTGGCTCGTTCCTTTTCTTTACGTTGAATTTTATTCTGTAAATTAGATTTTATATTAGTGTAATATTTCTGTAGAATAATTATTGATATATTTTAAGTATTTGTTTGGAAGTAACTAATTTATATTTTAAATGTTTTGTTCTTGGCAGAAAGCCGAATATCTTCGACAACATGCTGGCTATCATGGAGAAATACGCGTACAATCTAGAAGGCTTAGTACAAGAACGTACCAATCAGCTGACTGAGGAGAAGAAGAAGACAGATGCACTGCTCAATCGCATGCTACCCAAGTAAGGTTGGCTTACTGTATAATGTTAACACCCAGTAGCGAAGGTCAGCCATTTTACATTTTACTTATCAACTTAGCAATCCTAGCGCTCCAAGCGGTGGTAAAGCAGCCAACTACCGTGGTCAGCAAATTAAAGATTTGATTTGAATATTTTCACTCGATCAATTAATTGTATTGCAGCATATATATGCTATCTAGCAGAGTGGTGTAGCTCTGCTTTACGACCACTAGGATCGCTAGTGTCAGCCATTTGTCATTTTTCTTAAGAGTGAGCTTCGCGACTATGTATATTAGACTGTGGTTGCAAAGTGTTTGGTTTAAGAGTTTCAACTGATAATTTATTGCAACATATTTTTTGACTATGAATTACTATTGCAAACTGATTTTTATTGATTGTATGTTCTTTGCCTCCATAATATCGAAATGCCCCCAAATGTTCTAGTTAGCCTATCTCAATTTAAAATCATTGTTATCTTTAATCTGTTTAGTCAAGATTTTTCTCCTTCTGTTTTTGATTTTTAATTAACTGTTGAAATAAGTAAATATTTTAGGTTATACTCACTATTTATTACTTCAAGCACTGAACTGTACATTGTATTAAAAACGCCTTTTTAGATGAATGTTTTGTTACTGGGTATGGATTATTTATAAGTTTGAAGCACTATTAACATTAATTTAAATTTGGCATAGCAATTCGTTAGCTAATACATATCGAATTAATTTGAATTCGATTGAGATTGAATATAAATAGGCTATAAATGTACTCAAACATTTAAATGAAGTCAATGTAAAAACATTGCACCATTGTACTCTCTACAAATGCAGGTCAAATCTACAGGATCATGGTTATTCATATACTGATTATTCCAAGGTAATAAGGGACTTTTAGCTAAAGTAGAGCATCCCTCTGAGTTGTGCAAAACAATGGAACCCCCCAAATCGATTCTGTTACAAGTTGTTCAGGAGCCCATAAAACTGAAATGGCGGAAAGTTTATCTACAGGATCGTCTTTAGTTACTTCACTGATGAGATAAGATGTAAAAATTGAGTAACATGACAAATTCCATGTATAATTTTAGAAATAATTAAATATAATATGAACTTGTTACTAGTCATAACATTGGGCCGGACAGTAAGTGAACTGTGTGTTATATTTAGTGCATATAGGGGTTCCAGCAGTGGAGGGGAATCGTTACTTCACGGGTGTGACTAAATTCCACCTTCAAGTGTTCAACTTCCACAATAAGGTTTCGATGACAAATTAAAGAAAAAACTATTAAGAACTGTACAAGTTTATTTAATTGCTATTTATTGTTTACATTATTATTCATTCCGTTATTTATATTATTAATAATTATGTGAATAATAATGAATGATTTAATTTAATCGCTCTCAGTTGATTCATTGGTACTAATCAAACTGACCAATACCAATGGTCACTACTGCTATTACGTAAAATGTGCGGGACTTTCAATTGAGCCGTCAGCACGCGGCCTACGTCCTTGTTGCAAAGACAATTTTTAAATGGAATTATACAGTAGGGGAAGAGTTCTCTGTTCCACTTGCAAATCAGTGCATCTCATTCGCACCAGTGCTTTCAGAGATCGTTTTGCAAGTGGTCTTTTTAAAATACTGTACATTTTAAAAATGTAATCTTAAATTTTTTTTGGACTTTTCCAATTCTGGCGTAATTTTAAATTGGTTTTTATTTGTGTGCCTCGTATATGATGTATAAGTAACATCGCATATGTATGTTTACCTTAGTATATAAGTAGGCCTACCTGTTAATCCTTACTCTTTTCTGCCAGAACTGTGGCTGAGGCACTGAAGAGAGGAGATCCGGTGGAAGCCGAGAGTTTTCAGTGTGTCACTATATACTTTAGTGACATTGTGGGGTTCACAGAACTGTCTGCGACCAGCACACCTCTGCAGGTAAAATTCTTAACATATCTAGAAAAATTACAAATAAATTATACATTGACATTTCTCATTTGTTTTTAGATGTTTCACTAACCATACTTTTATCCTCATATAAAAATAAATGGTTCCAAAGAATTGGCAAAACTCTCTCCTATATTAAACACTCAAAAATAAAAAAAATTAAAATTATCAGTTTGATTCCCAAATAGTTAGAGACATGCGGTTTTTACTAAAATATTTTAAATTGTAATTCACATATTTCCTGAAAATTTAATAAAAATCGTTAAAACCATTTTGAGAACATTCTATTGTTATATATTTTTTGCCCATAAAAATAAAAAAGAGTTAACATTTCAAAAAGTGGCAAATAGTCTGGAGATATTGGCAAAATACAACTACATACCAAATTTAACTAAAATTGATCCATCCGTTTGGTCTCCAGTGAAGTGAAGACACACACACACACACACACACACACACACACACACACACACACACACACACACACACACACACACACACACACACACACACACACACACACACACACACACACACACACACACACACACACACACACACACACACACACACACACACACACACACACACACACACACACACACACACACACACACACACACACACGCACACGCACACGCACACGCACACACGCACGCACGCACGCACGCACGCACGCACGCACGCACACACACACACACACACACACACACACACACCAACAATGTTTTTCGAAAATACCACTTTTTTGGTTCAGAGGACTCTAAAATGGATTTTTGGACCAACTTATAAAAAACATTTTTTGACAATCACAATACTTTCTCTATGCTAACGTATATGGGAGAAAGTAAAATTATAGGGGTATTTAATGATTATAGCTTCATTGTTTTTTTAAAATGTCAACCTTTCGCTCAACACATTTCGGATTTAGCCTTATATAAATTATAAATTCTTATTTTAACTATAAATAGAAACTACGAAATAATGACATTTTTTAAATTTCATTATGTATCATTTATAAGCAAATAATAAAATTGATTGAGTTTATTATTAGATAAAGTCCACGTCTCTACAATTCAATATTTAATAATCTAGGTTGGAAAGATATTACGTTGTTGATGTTTGGGAAGCAGAGGAAAAGTCGTCAATTCAAAATTATCAGTTGTCAATAAAAGCATGACACAATAACGTCACATAAATTAAACAATGAAATGTAAAAACATCGTAATACTTTGACATGAAGTCGAAAATGATTTGAAAGACTTCTTTCAAGTGTTGTCTACTTTAATACCGACAAAACCTTGGAATAACACCCCAGGTGTAGTAACTCCGATTTAAAGTCAGAGTCTAGATTAAGAGATTAAGTCGGAGTCAGAACTTAAAGCCCTTCATTGGAGTTCTGACTGAGGTTACGTTTAATATTTTGTATTTAACCCTCGGGCTTTGTGTTGTTTTACTGAGGGATTTATGTAATTACGTTTAAAGAATGTTTGTAAATAAAGTTCAAATAGTATTATTGTAAAAAAAGTTAGCGTAGATAACAATTTTCTGAGATTGTAAGAAAAGCGTAAAGTAGGAAGTCTAATGTACTATTACACGAGAAATGAGATGTGTTTTCTGAATAGTAAGAACGTAAATTAGGACCATATACAGACAGGGTGTCTCTCAACTCTCTGACAAGCTCTCTTGGTTGTTATTTTTGTTTTTGAATGAAGGACCCCCTGAACAGACTTTATCAGTCTTAGGGCCCTATTATTTTTCTCTCTTATGTAAATTATAAACAGTAAATGTTTAGTTATTTTGGTCAGCCTGGATAGGTATAAAAAAAATGTATAACTGTGTATTTATTTGTTTGGTTTTTTTACTATACATACTATTGTTGGATAGGGATACAAAAAAATGTACAACTGTGTTTATTTATTACTGTTTGTTTATTTATTACTATACATACTATTTTGTTATTTATTTATTACTATACATACTATTTTGTTATTTATTTATTGCTATACATACAATTTTGTTATAAGTTTAATACATCAGTTAAATGTTATTTGAATGTAACAATAATTCCTCTAATTGAGAGAAAAATAAAGAATTTATTATAATTAGGATCATAAATATCATATTTAAAGTTTCCAAAACACTCTCGGTTATCCTTCCAGCCGCAACTTGTTTTTTCATTTTAAAATTTATATCTCAAAAACCAAAAAGTGTACTAAACTGTAAATATACACGGTCTTTTATAACATAGAATTTTTTATAACGTTTGGATAACAATTATTGGTTTTCCAGTATCAACATTTTCAAAATGGCGGCCATTTAGTATGTAAAATCCTAAATAACTCCTAAACCATTAAATATATTAAAAATTACAAAGAATAATTTTTTTAGAAACTGGAATTACTAATTATATGATATAAAGTTTTCAAAATTCGGATGAAAAATAACAAAGAAATGATAATGTTTGTGACAGCATGTACAATGCAATATACAATGTTACAACACACATGTAACAGCTGATAATAATAAAGTAATTTGTGATAGTCTTCAATCAGCTGATTAGTACGACAATACAGTCTATTTAAACATCTGATTTAAGAACATCACATTTACTTTATTATTATCAGCTGTTACATGTGTGTTGTAACATTGTACATACTGTCACATAGGCTACACTATCATTTCTTTGTTATTTTTCATCCGATTTTTGAAAACGTTACATCATTTAATTACTAATTACAGTTTCAAAAAAATTATTCTTTGTAGTTTTAAATATAATTATTGGTTTAGGAGTTCTTTAGGATTTAAAATTTTAAATGGCCGCCATTTTGAAAATGTTGATACTAGAAAACCAATAATTGCTGTCCAAACATCATAAAAATGACTATGTTATAAAAGACCGTGTATAATTACAGCTTAATACACATTTTGAGTGTTGAGATGTAAATTTAACAGTGAAAAAAACAAAATGGCGGCTGGAAGGATAACCGAGAGTGTTTTGGACACTTTAAATATGATATTTGTTATTCTAACAAAAACCAAGAGAGCTTGTCTTGGTTGGTTAGCTAGGTTAGTTTAGAGACACCCTGTATACAACGTTCATGTTTCTCCTTCCGTTTTTATAAATGTTACTCCCCAATTATTGATTAAATATTTTATTTCAGGTTGTTGATCTACTTAACGACTTGTACACTTGCTGTGATTCCATCATTTCTCACTACGATGTTTATAAAGTAAGTCCACTTATATTTTTAATGAATACCTGAGGAAATTTATGAGTAGGTTTTTTTTTATTTTTATTTATTTTTTAATTTTTTTTATTCCTAATAATTGTTGTCTTTTCAGGTTAAAATGTAATTGTAATAGTAGTCTCAGTCCTTCCGAGTCATATATATAATTTTTTGTGCATGTTGAATGTTATTTTAAATTAATAGTGTTTGTCAGGTACCATATATTTATGATTAGTTAATGTAATCTTATTTCAGTCTGATTTGAATATTAATTTTAATTGTGTTTTAACATTTTTTTGTTGATATCGTGACCTTGACAGCGCCTAATTAATTGGTTATATTAATTTAACCCTGTTAATATTTTTATATTATAGTAGAAGTTCATTTTGTTGTACCCCATTCTAGAATCTAGGTAAAAATGTAGATAATTATTAAAGTAGATAAATTTATTACTTGAAGAACATAGTTTTATAACATGTTTGTGCAGATGTAATTTAGTTTTTAGCACTTGAAAAAGGTTTGGGTTTTACCAAATCGAAACGTCGTGATTGTTAGTTTTCACGTAATGATGGCAAATGTCTAACTACCTTTGTCTCCCTCATTAGTCAGTTTTATTTCAATATCAAAGAAAAATATATAAGAATTGAGTTCTAATATAAACTATTCAATGGGCAAAATGCTGAAAAATGTTTTAAAATTTGAATGTAGGAACCTAAAAAGTTAACATGAATCCTTTTATAGCTCAAAAATACAAAAGAAGGACGAAATCCTTGATTTTGAAAGTTACATTTACTTTATAAGAATGTGTGAACAAAGAAAACGGAACACTATTTTTAGTCATATATCCATTATTTGATTAATCTATTACATAATTGAATGTATACTTAATTAAAAAGCTATAAATAAATTTAATATATTTTTAATTAAGGACGAAAATAAAAAAATTAAAATTAAAAACAATGCTCCAAATTATTGAACACCTATGTTCCCCTCTAATGTTCCAATATTTACATTAGTACTTACTGTTTTTTGATATTTTTAATATAATCTATTTATTGTTATATACATATTCATAATTTGCTGTGTTATTGTGTTCAATAAATGAATAATTTATCGAAAAAAATAGCACACTTTGACTGCCGGCTTCACGAATGATTCTGCTCATACAGAAACCACAACCCTGAAGCGAATACATTGAGTTTGTGAGTGTATAATGATAAGTAGAGGTGATGCATTGTAACATACACAACAAAGGTTATTATCTGGAACACTTTTAATAGCACATCATAGAATAACGACATTGCGAGTTCTTTGAGAATAGATGCAATTAGAACGAGTGAATCAAGGTCACGACACGACGTTAATACATCACCAATTACGTATTTTATTATTTGACGTCATTTCCCCTCACTGCGCCTGACTGATGCGCAAAGAAGCATCCACGGCACACTTGTTTTTGTTAGTGGTTGGATTACAGCCATATCTTTTATGATAAACGAACCAAGTAATACATGAGAGATTTATTTATAAGTTTTTATACAGCCTAGCCTAGTTAAGTGCTCCATTAGTATCAAAACTAGCTAAACATTATTTACGTATGTATTGTCTCAGATAGAGACGATAGGAGACGCTTACATGGTGGTAAGTGGACTGCCAGTGAGGAACGGAGACAGACATGCTGGGGAGATAGCTTCCATGGCGCTGCACATGCTCAACAAAATACACAGGTTCGAGATAAGGCACCGTCCCGGGGAACCACTGAGGCTGAGGATTGGAATTCACTCAGGTACATTCTTACAAGTAGGAAGCCTATACTCCAATTAATGGATCTCCCGAGTTGACATGAGTGCGCTTAGTGCTATTTGAGTGAAGCTTTGACGTACTTTGTTGTAAAAAGCATATTGCATATGGCAATCTAAAACAATATACTAATAATAAGAAACAAAACATGTTTAAGACGTTGTAAACAATAAGAAAATTAGCGGTCATAAAATTTGTACTCACAAACACATCCATATAGTCAAGCAGGTTTTTAGACAGATGTGAAAAAAGATTAAGGTGGTTCGGATGGACATTAGGGACAAATTAAATCCGCTACGCGCGCTAGCTGTACGTCTAACCGCGAGGTAATCACACACAAACACCCTTAACACTTTGAATGGATGACGAATGAATGCCATGACTTTAATTTTTACCATTAATTATTTATTTATTTTGACGATTGTAATACCACGTGAACTGGTTTTTTATGCAATAAAACTTTTTGAATTTGAATTTGAATTCCCCTACCCTGGGACGGATGAAGTATAATTGCAGGAAGTCACTGAAGCAGGTGGGGGTGCTGTGTCACGCTGAACGTGTGCGTAGCGATTGTATTGTAATATAACATGCAGGTAAAAGTACAACCACAAGTTTAGTACATAAAGTTAATCAATTTTGTAAATTGTGTGATATTAAAAATCATAAGATGCCAAACACAACACTGTATTTCTCGTCATAATAAAATTAAAAAAAAAAACATATAACATTAATAATTTAAAATCAAATTTACTAATTTGCAATAAAATTACATAATTTAAAATGACTGATTAGCAAGGCCAGTCTTATGAGGGTTTGTTTTTAATATTTGGGAATAATCGGGGGGAATAATGGATTTGTACCAAGAAAGCCCAAATTCGCATATTTGTGGTGATGGATTTATAACTATAAACATAATTTTAATGAAATAACTACTTGGGAGGCGTTAATAGCTGATATAAAGACATTGTAATCGAAAAAAATTAAAAAATATTTTGACCAAACAGCCATAAAACGTGATAACTATGCAAGGCTTTAATGCTTTTCTATGTTTACGGCTGGCTAATACCGTCACACGGTTGGTCGTAGCATTTCCAACCCCCTCGCTCTGAAGTCACGAGAATCAGTATATGAACTTTAGTCATGCATACGAACAGAATCCATCTCACGAGAAAATTAATATAAATGTCCAAAATTATTTCATGAAAATTGCATCTTTTTCAGTATGTTTTTGTTGAACTCAGTAGCTGTTAAATAGTTGGTTGGTATTTTTTTTACACTCTTTCATTTAACATTTTTGTAGCTTGTGTTTAGCTAAGGAATATCACAATAATATTCCCAAAATGAGTTAAAAATTCTTATTATGATCCTAGAAAAATCGATAAAATAATACATTAGGAACATGAATACATACGATTGAGACGCTCCCCCACCCACCCACCCACGTGCCAGTATCGTACGTCGTTTATGATTCTCAAGAGAGTTCTAGGAGATTAATTTTAACTTTTACACTCTACAATTTTACAAATTAGCTGATGAGGTAGGTAAAAATGTGTGAAAAATTCTGCCGCTCTCCATATCATGGAAATAAAAAATATTTGTTTAGTATTTTCCAAACTATATCAAATTTAACACTCGTTTAAGGAGTGTTCTTTTTGTTTTAATAAGAGCTTTAATATTCCTTTATGGATTTCTTAGACAAAATCTCAGTTGCAATAATTTGATTTTATTAGGTATTTTATAAAATATTGAAATTAATTACTGCTTCACCATCAATAACCTATGAATTTGGATGTACTTCTTGATTATTTATCCACATCTTCAAGCTTATTTGAAAACCACACTATTGTATGCCTTAGATTGGCTTTATCTTATATACAAGGCGGGAAAAAATATGGAAACACTTTCACAACTTTTGTATGACTTCACTTGTAAAGTGAAATCTTGTACATCATCACGCTTACAAAGAAGAAACTTTTTGACGCCATTAGCGACATTTGATATTTTCAGGGGGACGGCCCACGTGGAGTTGAACGAAAAGCTTAAATGTAAGCTTAGGTCGAGTTTGGCTTCAAATGAAAGATCAATTCAAGAGAAATTTATTTCCACAAACTGGGCTTCGAAAGGTTTACTCTTTCCAGAGTAGCGGCTATTTGAATTTTAAAGTAACTAATTTGAACATGTTATTTCTCCGCGTTTTAACGGTTTCAATTAAATTATTCTGGTAAAAAATTACACTTTACGCAATACAATAAATATTTCAAAAAATTAAATTGCCAAATTATCGCAGGCAAAAAATAACCATGCCTTTTAGATGAGACGCTCAAACTGCTCATCTCCGAATACTTGTTGGCAATGCGCTTGTCTGTGATAAACGTACTGTAGTCACATTTTGTAGCTTCCCAAGTGTATTAGAATCTTTTATTAGAATCTTCTGGCTTATTATAATAAACGAGTTGTCCGCTCCTTAATGTCTGTATGTATGGTTTAGTTTCATACACAATAGACTATTTTTTTGTCATGCAACTAAAATAACTGCTACTCTGGAAAGAGTAAATCTTTCGAAGTCCGGTTTGCGGAAATTAATTTATCTTAAATAGACCTTTTATTTGATACCAATCTATTACGTTGAACCAATAGGATTACGTTGAAAATGTTCGTTCAGCTTTGAAAATTTTCGTTCAGCTTCTCATGGGCCGTCCCTCTGAAAAGATGAAATTGCGTTAAAAAGTAGGTTTTTTGTAATCATGATAATGTACAAGATTTCAGCTCTATAAGTGAAGTCATACAACAGTTGTGAAAGTGTTTCGTATCTTGTTCACCTTGTGTAAGGAATTGAAAAATAGATTATATTTGAGAAAAAATATATTTTTCATTTTAATTTAAGTGAAACTATTTTATAATCTAAAATTAGGCTGTGCACTTACATGATAGTGTAAATTTTACATTTTAAATATGATTGTACCTTTTAATCATATCTTCAGCAATTCATTAGGTGTAAAACCCAGTGATAAGGAGAGCCGTGGCCGAGCGGTCTAAGGCCTAAGGACTCTATATCTGAGTTAGAGATATCACTGGTTCGAATCCTGGCCTTGACTGTTAGTTTTATCATTAATTATCACCTTGTACTGTACTGGTTCTCCCCCTTAATCTGTTTCATAAGTACCCCCTCCCCCCACAATTGGGAAATGGCCAGAGTAAGGTTGAAATGGACATTGGCATCTCCTTTTAATAATAATAAAAAAAATAAAAAATTATATTCACAGGACACTGTGTGGCGGGAGTGGTGGGTCTGAAGATGCCACGGTACTGTCTGTTCGGAGACACCGTCAACACGGCCTCCCGGATGGAGAGCACGGGGGAGCCTCTCCGCATCCATATCTCCCAGAGCACGACGGAATTGTTGCAGCGGCTAGGTGGCTACATCATAGAGGAGAGAGGCCTCACCATGATCAAGGTAGGGTGTTATGTGATGGTATAATCAAGGTAAACATTCAAGATCGGTTACTTCAAGAGGAAGCTAGTGGCGTGCTGTAACTCGGCTACTTGGGGACAAATTACTATGGAGATTGTAGACAATAGGTCATATGCCGGTCCTCTTAACCTACAAGTATAACACCTACTTTTAGCACCTTAAATTATAACGGTGGGGTCCACCAGACCCCAATTAGTAATTACAATTTTTTTTTAAATTGTTTTTTGTTTTTTACTTAAAATTATATCTCTACCTACTTTAATGTGACTCATAATATACCTACTTATAATATAGTAATATAAGATTGCAAAAAACTTGTAGTTTTTTTAATTATAAAAGTATGTTTCCGAACATTAAACAAAATATGTGATTTACAAAAATGTAAATAACAAAACATATATTTTAAATCAGGAATAAGTGTAATATAAGATAATTATGGTAACAATTTGGAAATGTGGACATGTGTTCTTACTATGTCTAACAAAAATGGGAAATAATATGTTATAAAACTTTAAGGAAACGTTAACAACAAACATAATTTTCCTTTATGGTCTTGCTTGCAAATCCCAAAAGACCGTTTTCACAAATCACAGCATGATACAATAATAAATAAAGAAGCTTTGCTTCACAGCCATTTATCTATGGATTCCCATTGAAATAGTAAGAATATTGGCCCACGTAAGTATAACACTGGGGTCCACAGGACCCCACTTATAACTTGTACTATATTTTTTTATAAAAAAATCAGTTTATTTAAAAATCACTGAACTATAGCAAAACATTTCAAAGACAAAACAAATAAAAGATTAAAATAATTTACAAGGGTGCTAAGCATGAATACAAGAATTTTTTAATCCAAAATATATGCATTAAGTGAGGTCCATTGGACTCCAGTGTTGTACTTGAGGGTTAATAATGATATGGCGTCCACTCAATGGTTACCATCGACGTCTGGGATGTCCATGTTCGGTGGTAGTCAGTGTTCGGATGTTGTGAACGGGAGGGCGGGCGAGTTTGCTATAGCTACCATATCAATACATTATCATTGTTTAATGATGATTGAAAACTTATCGTTAGTAATGGACGGACGTTTTAATAAAATGCGTTATATAATACGCACTTTAATATTAAAGTGTATTAATATTACACTTTAATATTAAAATGGGCGAAAGTAGGTCACAAGGAATTAGCGGGTAGTATACTAAATATTTCATTTTCGTAGAAACTCGTTAACCAAGTAAGTTCTCGTGGACGCGTTAAAGTCTGCGAACGCTTTAACCTTCATGTATGTGTATCAGTTGTTGGAACTTTTGGACTTACGAATAGATTGCTCATATAGTAGGTAAATATGTGCACTAAGTTGATTAGTTAAAACGGGTTGCCATTGCTTCTGGCTTAAAATACATTACATTTACATGGTAATACGTTAGCACTTCACAAGAGGCCCCAAAACAGCTGATTTTATTAATTTATTTTAGTTTCATATGCTACATAACAGAACGTTATACAATAATAATTACAATGTAGCAAAATATATTTTTAAGGGTGGTACTGGCACTTTATATATTCTATTTTATTTTCTCCCATATGCGTTAGCATAGAGAAATATTGTGATCGTCCAAAAAAATATTTTTTATAAGTTGGTCTAAAATTCCATTTTAGGGTCTCCTGAACAAAAAAAAGTGTTTTTTTTCGAAAAACATTGTTGGTGTCTGTCCGTATGTGTGTCTGCGTGTATGTGCAGTTCGCTAGAGACCAAACGAAATGATCGAATTGTATGAAATTTGGTATGTAGGTGTACTTATCCAATATCTCCAGACTATTTTTCACTTTTTTTTAAATTCAGTTTTTTTTACTTTTATGGCCAAAATAACATACAAAAATGGATTAGTCTCAAAAACGGCTGTAACGATTTTAATTAAATTTTCAGGATTTAGATGAATTACAATTTAAAATATTTTAGTGAAAATCGAATGTCTCTAACTTGACTATTTTTTGGGTCATAACATTTTTTACAGACAAAAACATTTTAAAATGAAATTTTTTCAAGCTTTATTCTAACAATTTTGATTACATTTTCAGTAAATATGCAAATTACAATTAAAACTATTTTTGCTTACCACCCTACTAAGTTGGGGCTGGAGGCCGAAAGACGGAAGCCACAATAATTCAAATTGTTGAATGCTGTTTATATAACATCTAGACATGTGATTAATTGAACAGCTGTTTTTGAATATTGCTTTTTTCATACCTTTATTTAAATAAAATAGGTGTTTCGTTTGTACATACCTTATAAATGTAATTAATTGATCATCTGTTTTTATTTAGGTGTGTTTTTACATCTTTTAATTATCATTTTTTAAACAATATGACTTAACAAAGGAAAAGGGAGAACATTTTTGCCAGTTCCTGGTAACATTTGAAATATTATTTCCATACCGAGTGTCCCACGAAGAAGGTTAAACGTTTGATTTTGAATATAGTTACAAATGTAAGTGTCAATCATCTTGAAACTTTGCACACTTTTATAGACGTATTAAAAGTATGCTGTGATATTTTCACCACTCTAACATTTACGGGGTCTGGATGGTGGTATATAGAACAATAATCCTTTTAAAAGACGTAAATAACGTGTTTTAGATGTGAACTATTTGTATTGTCTAACTGGAATGGCCCAAGACATTTTTAACAGTAAAAGTAAACGTCAAACAATACAAATATACTACGATATAAGTAAAAAAAACACAAATACTTTAGTGATTGATTTCGACAAACCACGTCCTCCTTCCTCAGATCAGAGGGATTCACAACAGAATGGAAAATGGTGTCCAACCACTCTATTTACATAGGCCTACTAACTCGTGACTGGAATCGCCGAAATGGCTATTTCATATACAAGGAGATATATACCACTGCATTTACTTATGCATATAAAAGTAATGTATCGTTAGCAAACATCTTATAGGGATTACAACGTGACCAAGTAACTATTTTACAACCTCCATAAGCAAAGAAAATTGTTGCAGGAAGTTGATGGAAATTTTTTGTACCGTATTGAAAAAATAAAATTCTGAAATTCGTAAAACGTATAGAAAACATTTCTGTTAACCAAATATTAAAATATAAAATACCCACAGTACATTAACGGCCATTTTATTAATAAAAGTGTAACCTGATGCACAGTAAAAACGAGTTAAAATTACGGTACTTTTTGTTCCAGTTAGGATAAATATTATTGAATTCTTAATAAAGATTAAAGATGCATATTTATTAACGTATAATTACACCAGGACAATTATAGTTTGATTAGAATTTTCATATGTCTCTTAGTTTCTAAGTAATCAGGCTTTAATTATTTAATTATTTACAGTAGTGTAAACGATAAATAATTTATTTACGGCCATATATGCATAGCCATATGACTAACACCACAAATTTGTTCTGTGTTGCCAATAAAAAATAGCACCAAAGAAGCCACATTTTATTGGTAATATGATGTATTCTTCCACGTTCATTCTAAACTCAGTCAGAATGTATTTTATCTTTTAATGTAGTTCGGGGAAACTCATTTGAATAAACAGTAAAGATAGAAAATTATAGATTCTAATCAAATAGATTACAAAGGGTTTGCACATTTGTTTGTGTATATATTTTTGTGTAAAAAAAAAACTTCGTAGTCAGTAATAGTAGATGACGAATATGTTCATTTTTCCTTACGAATATGTTAAATAATAAAATTACACTATTTACAAAAAAACTAAATCTTAACACTTTTTTCTAGTAATTTACTATTTGTACAAATCATTTTCTTAAATTAGTCTACGTATAAAATGTTATCAATTACATTTGAAATAATTGGCATTCACTGGGATGTATTTCCAACCCGATTTATTAGTTTCCTTGAAACTTAACTATCGGCAATACAGTTCCAAGAAAGAGTTCAACCCAATTAAAACTAACCAGCGATCTTGAAACGCATTTTGTTGTTTGTTCTACGCGGCATTTCCGGAACACTTCTAGTGAGAATGCGTTGTATACTTCAAGTATAGCTCTAAATCTGGGTGAAACTGAAATACTTCGAAAAACTGCAGGAGGTTGTTCGTGGGGTCAAAATAAACCAAAAAGTTCTTACAAACATATGTCCTAATATGCACAGTTTTCTGTTTGTCTGTCCGTCTGTGTTTTTTACATTTTAATTGTTTTCTCAGCAATTTTTAAAGGTAAAGTGGTGAAATTTGGCACATATGCTATACTAGTGGTTCTCTATCAGAGAAACAACTGAAAAAAATCGTCCGAAAATTTCAAAATGGCGGCTAGTTTGAACTTTGAAGTTAAATTCCATAAAAACTACACACTGTATAAAAAAACACAAACTTGATAAACTGTAGCAAATTTCATTATAAAACTAACAATACCTTATTTATTGAAAAAAAACATCATTTATGGTATTTCCTTTAATCTAGTTACACTTGAAGAACAAAACTTCTAGTGGCTCAAGCTGAAAGCCGAGGTGACACGAACCTAAAGACTGACGGAGTTGGCACGTGAAGCGTGCAGGGGTGTCCTATAGTATCTAGTAAAATTCAATACAGACAAAATATGACACATATAAAGTAATTTTCTATCTTAATGCTATAAAGTTTATTGTATAAAAACATTATCTGGAAAATTAGACCATATTTTATTTATCTTGCTTTTTGCTAGATATTTCTCAACAGAATTTCTTAGAATTAAAGATCAATTTAGAACAGCCGACATTCAATTTAATAGTTATCTAAGCTCTTTGGATATCCGAATACTAACTACAGAAAGAATTGCTAGTCCTGAGCTAGAGGCTATTTTTATAGCTAATTAAAATACATATATCACGATGATATCACTGAAGATACGTATAATGAATATAATTGGTAACTTGTTTAGCTTGTACTGTATTCGAAGAAATTGAGTCGTTTTTTTAAGGATAAGGATGATGTCATATTGCATAAGAACGTCTCATGAAGGGGTCTTCAAATAGACAAATTATAAATTAAGTAATATATGGAAAATACATAAACTATTAATTGCTCATATTCGATTTAAAACTCCTACAACTCTATTTGGTTCATATCTCCGTGGATAAATAACTTTGTCTTACAGTTATATATAGGGTGTTCAATAAAACTCTTTCAATAATTTGGGATGTTATTGTATACATAAAAATGAGCAAAAAACTTCATATGAAGGTATGTCCTAAAACCTTTAGTTTCCGTCAATCTGTCTTATGTGTCTTTACATAAAAATTCATAACTTTGGATTTACTGAAGGTACAATGGTCAAACTTCTTGATTGTACTACCCTGTAGTAGTTCCATTAATAAATTACACGCACGCACGCACGCACGCACGCGCACACACACACACACACACACACACACACACACAATAATATATATATATAATATATATATATATTATATATATATATATATATATATATATATATAATAGTAGATAGTAATGTATAACACCTAGACCAAATTTGGAGACATATGGTTATTTAACCATAAACTCTCCAAAAAACACTTTACCACCACTATTACACAAATTTATACAAAAATTAACCCAAATTATCAATTTTTTAAAATAAAATAACTAATACCTAATACTCAAACAATCAAAAAAGTTATCAATATTCTTATTAAAACTACCAAAAAAATTAAATCAAAATTCTTATAATATTTTATTCAAATGAAATTCTTATAATATTTTATTCAAATTTGATAATTGCACAATCTAATTTCGATAATTCTTATAATATTTTATTCAAATGAAATTCTTATAATATTTTATTCAAATTTGATAATTGCACAATCTAATTATAAAATTATAAAAGTTCATTAATATCATTTTTGATCACATTATACTCTAATAATTTTTCTGAAACAACTACCACATAGCAATTAGTCTTACTTGTAGCTAAAATATCATAATCAAAATCCATATTTATAATTATATCATTTTTTGAACTAGAAATATTTACAGGAGTTTTTGTTGTATCAATCACATATAATGGTCTATTATCTAAAAATTCTTTAGGATCATAGTACATTTCATTATTTTTATGATAAACCTTTTTATAATCTTGATACATTTCATACATAATTCTAAATTTATCATTATTAATGTCTAAATTCATTAACTCATCTGGATAATAATGACCATTTAATTTAACTCTAATATTTTTTACATACATGCTATCAAACTTTGAAATATCAAACAATTGATCATTTAATCTTCCTTTTTGAAAACCAATTATAATAAATTTTGGATTATTAATATTTCTATAAATATTTGTTATATCAAAACTATAATTTTTTCCAACAATATTTTTCACTTCAATACACTGCCAATGATTAAATTTGAATGTTAATTTTTCACTTTTAGTTATTTCATTTATCAATTGAATTTTACTTGTTGTTTTATAATCAATTATTGGAACTCTAATGTAAAATTCTTCAATAGTTATTTTTCCTTTTTCAGGTAATGTAGCATCATCATATGTTCCATCAGTTTTTTTATCTCTCCATCTATAAATTGCATCATCATCTTCAGATCTAACAAAACTTATATTGAAACCACCTTTGTAAATTGGAAAATTAACATTTTCAAAAAAACCTAGTCCAAGATGTGATAAACTTCCAATTGTTTCAAATGTTTTTTTAAAATTAGACTCAAATCCATTATTAAATTGTTCAGTTTTTGAATAAGTTATTGTTCCTTTAATTGTACTTAATTGACCTGGATATTCAACTTCATCTATAAGTTTATTATGTTTTTTCACTTCTATTTTTGAAAATAAGAATGGAATGAAATTATCTACAAGTTTAATATTAGTTTTTGTATAATCAGAATTATCAGTTTTTGTTAATTTTCCAGAAATATAAAATTGAAATTTCGAAGAACAAAATCCATCACCAAAGTCAATATTAAATTCTGTTTTCTTATTTGGTTCATTTAAATGTTGTTTTGATAAAGGATAAAAGTTTTTATATTCAGCTCTCTCAATAATATAATCCATCATTTATAGAGAAAAAATTTTAAAATGAAAGAAAACAATTTATTCAATAATTAACATCTTCAGGCTTTTGTTTAGATATTTCTAAAGAATGTTCAATAATAAACCTTGAAGATACATTCTGATGTTCTAAAACTAATTCCCAATTAATAATATCTTTATTTTCTCTAATGAATGATTCACTTAATTCTTGATATTCACAAATAACATCAATATGATCTCTTAACTGATAATCTATATATTCTCTAATAAAATCAATACTCAAAGTTTGGTATCTAGCAATTTTTCTCTAATTAATGTTATTTTGAAATAATCTCATCATATCACTACTTAGTTTATATTTTTCTGAAATATCTTCCCAATCTTCATTATTTAATTTATTTTGGTTTCTAATAATAAACAAATCAAATGACTTAAACAAAATCATTTATAAAGAAAAAAATTAACGAACCATACTTTTTAACATTTCTATAATATTTTTTATAGTATCTTTTATACAATGTATGTTTATTATTGATAAAGGATGCACATTAATTTTTGTATATTCATCAGTGAACTCACTATATTTATATATGTTTTCATCTTTAAAGAAATATAAAAAACCATCAGTATATCTAAAACATGATGTTATTCCTTTAGGTAATCCAATGAATTTATCAACAAAATAACCTCTATTCTTTACTCTAAAATTACATTCATCAATTTCTGCATAGTAATCATCATATAATACAAAAGTTTTTCCTGTATATGAATTAAAAATACAATTAATTTGTGAAGTATACCTAAATCCAATTTGGTTTAAACTATATTTAGCTATCAGTTGAAGATTATTTATATCAAAAATGTAAAATATTGAATCAATAATTATCACAACTTCTCCTGTTGGTCTTTGATACAATCCATTGATTTTATTATAATAATTAGGTAAAAATAGCAACCAATCAGTTAAAAGAAGTGGGCTTTCATATTTATTATTTTCAATTATCCAAAAAAATTTATGATGTAATACATAAACCCTTTTATTAATTATCACAAACTTATTAACATTTTGTTGATTACAAAGATCAATATCTAATATTTCAGTTGTGGATTCTTCAGTTGTAGTAATTTCAGTTGTAGACTCTTCAGTTGTAGTAATTTCAGTTGTTGGTTTTCCATATAATGCTTGAACAGCTAATTTATCATCATCACTTAAATCAATCACACTACCTTGTTTTAAATTATAATAAGGAAACATAATTGCTTTATTATCATGAGAATGAAGTATTCCTAATGAATGTCCTATTTCATGGATTAAAACAAATAAGAAACTTGTTTCACCAGAAGGTACATTACTATCATTTTTATAATACCAAACCTGATTTAAATTCATATGTATTTCAGTTTTATTTTCTAAATAATAAGGATAATATGCATGAGCTAAAACACCACTATGAAATTCTGAACAATTATATCTTGAATTAATTTGAAAGTTATGTTTTAGTCTTTTATCAGATATTAGAATATCATAATCTGTTATATTGTGTTCAAATGTTAATCCTGAATACTTTTCCCAATAGCTGAAAGCTTGTTTTGCTAGGGAAATTATATTAGGTCTTGCTAAATAATAATGCCATCTAATATGAGTATTGTTCCACTTTCCACCAAAAAGTCTATAATCTCCAATATCTTTATTTCCACATCTAGATTTTCTCATCAAACTCAAAGTTTCGTTATTTAATTGTCCATCAACCTTCAAGTTATAATATTCTTGAAACATAGTAATATAAGTTGATATATTATCTAAATCCAACGAATCAGACTCATCTTTGTATCCAAATTCAAAAAGAAAATTATTTACAAAATTAATATCATCATAAGAAATGGATGTTGTTACAAATAAAAGTAAAAAGAAACTCTTCATTTATATAACAAAATTTTTAACATACTGACTTTTATTTGAATTACAAATACAACATTTTGCTTTCATTCTCTTTTTATCGATTACTTTCAAATCTTTAGAATTGGTTTTTTTCTTACATTTTAAACAATATATTAAAACCATTTAATAAATAAAAATTACTTTACATTATCAAGTTTTCTATGTATAATTTTAAAATGTTCATACACTTCCGTTACAAAATCTTTAACACGTTGATTAAAATTTGTATAATCTTTTGTATGAACTTCAAATGTTTTAATAAAATCATCTAACTGAATCTTTACAAGCACATCATATGGATAAATCCCTTTACTTACATTTGATATTCTTCTTCCTTTTACATCTAAACTATTCTTAATATTTGAATTTGTTGAATCAACAATTTTAATGTTTTCAGATAATTCGAAAAGCTTTTCAATTTGTTCTTTAATAACAACATCATTTTTATCAATACCTGGTTTCACACCAACTATTCTTTTCTTTTTGTTTAAACTTATACAATCCTTTTCAATATTTATTGCTTCTATAATTTTTCTATCATCAACAATCTGCCTTCCAAATACATCAAAAATATTTTGTGAATTCATATTTATTAAGTAATAATTTGTTAATAATAGCTTTAAAATCTTTATTTTTTACAAGTTCATTTAAAACATAAACACACAAATATCCACAAATAGGTGGATCTTCATAATATTGAATTTGTGAATCATTATAAAATATATCATCTTTCCCAAAATATTTAACCATTTCAGTTGGTGGATTTACATTTCCATATGAATCAAAATAATATTTAATTTTATCTTTTTTATAATAACAAACCCAATGTGAACCATTTCCTAAAATTGAATCTAAATTAACAACTCCACATTCAAATTTTTTAACTTTTTCAGGTAATGTATCTCTCATAAAAACACCTTTGAAATGTTTAATATTCTTACATAATTCTTCAATTTCACCAAAAGTTAAAGGTTTTATTTGAAATTTTTTTTAATATTTGTTTTTACAAAATTTAAAGTTTTCAAATCCAATCCAGATCCACTTACATCTTCTAATTCTTTATCCAACCAATTTAAAATATTTCTCACAATTGGAATCATATCTTTTTTAACAATTGGAGCCGCTTTCTTAACATATGGAATAACTTCTTTAACAACAGGAATATTTTCACCAAAATCTAATAAATCTTTTAATAAACCACCATTTATAAGTTCTTTCAATTGATTATAAGAAAATTCAATTCTAATACCTGTATTATTTTTCTTATGTTTTTCAAGTTTATTGTATTGTCTATTTGTTAAAAATATTTCATCTTTTCCATTTTGTAATTGATCTATTGTAAATTGAATAGTAACAGGAGTTTTCTTTTTAAAAGCTGATTTTATTTTATCATATTGATTCTTACTAAAATTAACTTTCACAGATTTCTGCTCCATTTATATAGATTAAAATTTTTCATACATTTTTAAACCCATTCCAAATTTTCTTTTTAACCACATAGCACCTGCAGTTGGAATAGCTACAAGTCTTTCAGAAATAGGTTCATCATGTGATAATGCTATATTTATTGCTTCATTTTGAAGTTCTTTATCTGCAATTTCATTTCTTGATTTTGTATCTTTATTATCCCTGTAAAAAATGTCATGTTTCATTGCTGCTCTATCTAAATTATTAATTCCATTATCACCTTCTTTTAATCTCTTATCTAATCTTGTACCTGGGCCAAGATAGTGATAACCAGGTACATGCAGTTCAAAAGGTAGATTATTAATAATATCATTCAAAATTCCACCACCTTCTTTTAAAATTGGTGAATTAATTGAAGGTAAAATTCTTATTAAATACTTGATTCCTTCAGGTTTTTCAATTGCTTTATCTAACATATTAGAAATAAAATCCTTAATTGCTTTCTTTTCATTAAAAAAATTGTTATTTCCTGCTTTTTCTTGTGCATAGATATAATGCATTCTTTTCATCAATTCGTTTAAATCATTAATAAATTTGTATTCAATTTTATTTTCATTATATTTTTTTAAACCTGAACCCTCAATATCATTTTTATTTTCCCATATTGGTTTAATTAAATTCATATATTTTTTACCTCTACTTGATTTTGGCTTTTTAGTTGATGGATCATTATTTTTATAAATTGAATCAGATTTCCACAAAATTTCTGAATAATTCTTCAAATCATCTTCAGAATATAAATGTTCAGCAGGATCATCTTTATCTGTTAACAGTCTCCATAATCCTTGAGTTCCTTCATATATTTTATCATCAATTATAATATCATTATTTTTAAAATTAACAGGTAAATTACCAATCATAAAACTTCTTTTTTTCCTATCCCAGTAAAAACCAAATTTATCATCTTTTGCTCTTGGAAGAAACTTTTTACCAATTTCACCAATTATTACACTTGTTGTTGTAGGACTTATTGGATCAACCATTGTAGATTCTTCAATAATTCTTGGTCTAAATGGTGTTGAAGATGGTAATTTTGGCAATTCAAAATCACCTTCAGATTCACTAATAGAAACATTTGCAAATTGATTAACAACAGGAACCAATTCCATTAAATTTTTGTTTTCATTTAAAACTTCACCTATTTTACTTTCAACTTTACCAATAGCACTTGTTATAGGTTCAAATGTTTTTTGTTTAATTTTCTCATAATTGTCTTCAATTTTAATCTGTTCTTTAAATTCTTTAATTAATTTTTTTTCAATTTCATCAAGTTTCTTAGCTTCTGCAACAGATATATTTTTCTCCATTTAATGAGAAAAAAAAAAACATGAACATAACATGAACATAACATGAACACAACATGAACATAACATGAACATAACATGAACACAGCATGAACACAACATGAACATGATTTGTGTTATATTGAACATGATTTGTGTTATGTTGAACATGATTTGTGTTTAATTGAATGTGAATCAGTTATTCTCATTAAATATATAAACAATAAAGAAATTAAAAATATTAATAACACAAATATTTTATCAGCAAAAATACAAAAAGCCATCATTATTTAATGTCTTTAAATTTATTCATATATTTTGGTTTTGATATTACATTTATAGTTAAAAACCCATAATCTTCTTTCCAACATTCATTACAAATCTCTTTAAATTCAACAAAAGTCATATCTGAACCAACAAAATTTTCATAAATCTTCTTAGTATAATGTTCATTCTGCTTAAAAATACAAATCATATTTAAATTATTTCTAATCAATTGAATATCAACTTTTGAAAAACATTGTGATAAGTAAATACAGGAAATATTCTTATGCCTTCCCATAACAAAATATTCTTTAATAATATCTTGGTTTTCTAAAATACAATCATCAAAAACAATTAATGAATTCTTTTTACATTCACTTAAAGGAATTATATCCTCACAAGAACTAAAGAAATAGGATAATTTTTTATTAACTTTTGTTTCAATATTTTTAAATCTTTCTTGTAATTTTCTATATGCTGGTTGTTCTAAAGATTTGCTAAAAACATATAAATTTGAATATGGAATTAGTCTATTATAAATAAAGTTTAATAATAATGTTGTTTTTCCAGATCCACTTGATCCTATTATTAACAATCTAATAGGTTGATCACACTTACATTTTTCATCATATGATTGTAATTTTATTTGATCTTTTTCCTTTAAAAATTTATCCATTTAAATAAGATGAAATTATTTAAGATTTCAGGAAATTCTTCTAAACTTGAATTAAGATTAGAACATCCTATTCATTTAGATGGAAGTTATAGTTTAGGTTTAAGTGGTTTTTATTCTGATAATTATGTTTTTAATTTTAATGTAGATGCTCCATATTGTATTACATTCACTTCAAATGATATAACTAAATATTATGGATTTAATAAAGGATATTACAGTTTTGAACAAATTAAACAACATTTCATTAATTTTATAAAAGAATTTAAACAATCAGATAAATCTTTAACTTTTAATGAAAATAATTTTGAAATGGAAACAGTTTTTAATAAAATTCAAATTAAATCACCAATAAAAATTTTTCTAACAGTGATAGTTATTGATTTACTAGGTTTTGATGAAACACAAGCAACTATTGAACCAAATAAAATATGTTTAGGAAATAGAATTCCAAAATTTAGACCTTTTGATGTTATTGAAATTCATTGTAATTTAGTTGAACCCAGCTTTGAAAATCATAAAGAACAATCTCATTTACATAAAGAATCAGAAATTTTATATTCATTCTTTCCAAATGTTGCTTTTGGATCAAAAATTAGTGAAAAACCAAATGAAATAGATTATGTTCCAATTAAAAACTTAGATAAAATACAAACAATTACAATATCAATACAAGATAGTGAAGGAAATCTTTTAAATAATGAAAATGTTAAAAATATTGTTTATTTGAGATTGAAAAAGAATTTGTAAATTTATTTCTATATAAATGGAGACACTTGTTGACTTGGTAAATAACAAACTTAAATTTGATAACAAAGATGTTCTTATAATTTTTGATGAGGAAAATAATCCATGGTTTAAAGCAAAAAATATTTGTGATATTTTAGAATATGTAAATTCTAGAGATGCTTTAAAAGATAATGTTAAAGAGAAATATATTTTAAAGTACAATAAAATAAAGGGTAGCCACCAGCTACACATTAATATTCATCCACAAACAGCTTTTATTAATGAACCAGGTTTATATTCATTGATTATGAAATCAAAAATGAAATTAGCAGAGAAGTTTCAGGATTGGGTCTGTGAACAAGTTTTACCCTCAATCAGAAAATATGGTGAATATAAATTACAAAATGAAAATAATAAGTTAATGAATGAAATTAAAAAATTACTAATTGAAGATAATATAAAATCTGAAGTAATTGCAAAGCAAAGTGAAAAAATTCTAAAGCAAAAAATGGAAATTGGTCTAATGGCATCAGATGTTGTTTGTAAAAATTTCAATGAAATGAAACTTCATGAATTCATTTTAATTAAAAAGAATCATTTGTGGGAATATCCTTATTATGTAATCAGAACTCAAAAGAAAGAAATAAAAAGAAGATTAAAAAAGCTAAAAATCAACTATCCAGAATTAGAAATATTGTTAAAATTTGAAGATCCAAATAGTATTAATCTCTATAACCAAATGAAAGAATCTTTAAATATAATCTGTAATGGAAATCATTTTAAAACAAATATGATGGAATCAAAACTTTTATATGAAATATCTAAACTAAACATTGAAAAACTTAATAATTATAACATTTAATAGTTTTGAAAAATGTTCTCCAAAATTTTTTTCTAATAAATGGACGCGAAAATACTAACACAGCAATTCTATCCTGTCATGAAAAATATATATAAACATTTAGATGTAAAATCTTCAATAACTTTATTCAATGTATCAAAACAAATAAGGGAAAACATAACAAACCATTTTAAGTTTAATACATTTAATGAAAATGATTGGCTTGATTTTTTTCAAATTAAAGTTAATATATTTAATGAAAATGATTGGCGTAATTTAGAATTTAATGAAAAAAATAATCGGCTTGTATTTTTTCAATTTAAAGTAACAGAACCAGAAGATATATTAGTTTATATTTTAGAAGGAATTAGTGAAACTGCTTTTGAAGACCTTAAGACATTTTTAAGAAAACAACACACTTTTATCGACACATTTAAAGAACAACTAATTAAAATTGATTTCATCCTTCAGATAATTGATTATAGAACATTATCTGAAGAATTTGTAAGAAAAAATATAGATCATGTTAGATTGTATAATGTTAGTCGTTTCGTTAAATTATCAGAAGAATTTATAAGAGAATATAAAGATCGTCTTGATTGGGAAAGTATTTGTAAATACCAGAGTTTATCTATTGATTTCATTAAGGAACATAAGGATTTTGTTCACTGGGCAACACTAATTAATTGTAATAAAATTCCAAGTAAACACTTTTACTCAATGATGTATCAATTTAAAAATGAAATTGATGAAAGTATGAAAATGTGGGAACGTGTACAGGAACTTTTAAGAAAAAATTCTGAGTATTATTATGATACTGAGTATTATGAATCTGAAGATGACTAAATGTTTAAATAATTCAGATCATTTTCTTTAAAACTTTCTTCAATATATTCTAAAACAATATTTAAAAATGGTTGTATATTAAAATTAAAAGTTAAATGATAAACATAATAATTTTTTAATTTACAAATATATTTTAAATACCTATTGTATACCTTTTGCTTAAATAAATATATTTTTTGATCAGATTCATAATTTATTATTTCTTTTGGAATAATTATAGTTTCCATTTATACATTTGAATTATGATACTTTGTTCTTAAATGTCTTTTATAGTAATTTGACCATTGATTAATTTTACCACATTCACAATGAATTTTCTTATTATTAATCTTTCTTGTACATTTTTTACAATAAAAAGACTTTTTATCTTTACTGTAAAACCAATTATTAAATTCAGTAACATCTTTAGTTTCTTTACACATATTACATTCTTTCTCTTTTATATTTAATACTTCTAAGTTTTCATACAAATTTTTTATATATTTTTTTTCACATTCCTTACAATGAGAATATAAACCATCTTCATTTAAACCATATAAACAACTTTACATTTATAAAAATCTATTAAAGCTTTTAATTCTTTACACTTAACACATCTCTTTTGATTCTCCATTTATATAGAAAAAGTTTCCAATTATATTTAAATCATCTAATAAATTATTCTCCTTTATATTACTAGAAATTTCTAACTTTTTGTAACCATATGGGATTGTATCTATTCTGTTTTCTAAAACAATTCTTTTATCATCTTTATTACTCAATGCTAATTTATTTATAGTAATTGTATACAACTCATGATTATAACTTTTTATACAAGTCATTTCTCTAAATTCCTCTTTATCTTCAAATAAACATTTCTTAAAGTTGCTCATATGGATTGTTTTATTTACAACATTTCTTTTAATTCCCTTACATCTTACTGGACTTTTACCATCATATTCATAACAATACATCTTTGATCTTAAACCACAATATTCTTCTAAAGGAACACCATTCAATTCATCTTTAAATTTTCCTATTACTTTTTTATTCTTATCTGTATAACATTCATGGTCCTTTTTATAATCACTTGTATCAAATTCATTAGTATTTTCTTTAATAATTTTATAAGGATCCTTCTTTAATTCTACAAAATAACTGTCTGTATCCATATACAATAGTTTCACATCTGGATCATATTTCTTTAGTTTATCATAATAAAATTTATACATATGTAGTTTTGATAAATCCAATACTGAAAATCCAATGTAAATTGGTTTGTTAAATTTAACTTTTTCTTTTATCATGTGACTTGCAATACAATCACTATCAAATATTTTAAATGTTTTGAAATTTGGTTTTTTTGCTTGTTTCAAAGAAAATTCTTCATTTCCAAGTTTTATATCACATCTATTTCTAACATTTTCCATAGATTTACCAAATACAGAATTATTCATCAATTTATAAAAATCTTTTTCAAAATCACTTGTTGCTTTGGTTCGCATGTTTGTATTAAAGTCAATATATTCTTTCATGTAAGGTTTTTGATCAAATGCTATAACTCGACTTACATGTTTTAAAATCATTCCTTGTTCTAAATAATATTTTAAATTTCTTGAATGAATCACATAATCTGTTTTGTCAAGTAATGTAGTACATAACTTATTTTTGTAATGTTCTGGTGCTAATGGTAAATCTTTGTGTTTTTCATGAAGTTCTTTAGGATATTCTAAATCAACTTCAAGAATGTACCCATAAGATTCATCACCTGTAAGTTCTAAAATTGTTTCTTTCCACTGATCAGTAGTATATGTTTTAGGGTTCATCCAATTTATATCTTTATAAGGTAATTTTTGTGATAAGGCCCATCCATAAAGATTATTTGCATCAACATATAACATATAATTTTCTGGTTTAGTTGGATCATAATTTTTAACATATTTGTTATTTGCTTTACAATATCTTGTAACACATTGAGAAATTCCTCCTCTTATTCCTTTTTCAATCATTAAATACATGTCATAATCATGAATCAATTGTAATTCAATCTTTGTTAACTTTAACATAGCATCCCATGCAAGACTTGGTGCAGTCAAATAATATGCAGGATCTAATTTGTAACAATTCAAACAAATTTTTCTAAAATTCTCAAAAATATCTGCAAGTAATAACACATCTTGAATATTATATAAATCAGAATAATTTCCAAGATTTTTTACTTTTAATTTATTCCAAACCTTTAAATAATGATGATAATCCTTTTCAGAAATGCTTTCACCTGTTAAAATTGAATCAAAATCACTTATTTTTAATTCTTTTGTATAATCTAGTTTCTTAATATCATCTATAAATTCATAAGGAAAGATGCCTTTACCAGATAATATCTTAAAGATTTCTTCTTCATCATTTGGTTTTCTAACTATTATTTCATTTATACCATTATTTATAAAATTTGTTGTATGTTTAAAATCTTCAAGTTTTAAATTTTTTGCTAATTTCTCAATTGATGAAGCTAGAAATCTAAATGTATCAACAAATGAAAATTTTATGAATTTTCTTGGTTTATTATCACTATCAAACTCATAACCATAACCAGAATTTACAGAATAATTTATATATTTTTCATCATTATTTGCTATTAAATCAACTTTACCATATTGTTTAGCTAATTCTTTAATATATAAATGTGTATCATAATTACTCATATTATGACAAAACACTGGAATATTTTGAGGGAATTTTAAGTTTAGATTACAAGTTGCATGTGCTGCTCCTCTAAACTTTCCTGATAAATGACAATGATCCCTTACTTTATCTTTTTCAATTATACTTTCACATATATTACAAATGTTTGAACTCTGATATGAAATTTCTTCTTCTTCAGTTAAATTCATTGGTTTTTTATTTTTTGAGTTATATTTTTTAGCAATATATTTAGACAATTTATTAAGCACCTCAAATAATTTTGTAGGGATATTTGGTAAATCTTCTTCACTTTTTGCTCTATAACATATTGGTTTATACATTCTATTTGTTACATTTGAGACTAAGTATAATGTAAACCCATAAGGAATATGTTTCTGAATTTTAGTAGTTGTTGATTTTTTAGGAGAATTTTTACAAGTTGGTATTTTCTCTAAAATGCTTTCAAAATCCATGTAAATTACATAAGGATGTTCAAACTTTTTATTATAGTTTTTGAATTTGACTGTTTGTCCTTTAAATGGCATTATTGGTCTACATGGTTCTAAAGATTTACAAATTATTAGATGGTTATTTAAATCCTCATTTCTATAGAAATAACTTAGACATCTTCTACAAATATATTTCTTTAGCTCTAATTTTAGACAACTGACTACTTACTAATTTACTTAAATCTGTTATCAATATATAATGACTATCATCTTCAACTTTATGAAAAAGCAAATCAATTTCAAGTTTTGCATTGTAAATTTCTGAAATTTGTAATGGAACAACTTTATTATCTTCATCGATTCTATAAACATTTATAGACATTGAAGGGTAATTATATTTTTGGTCAAATGATCTGTTTTCAAATATTTTTATATCTTTCAAACTCATTGGATAATCAAAACCTTTAAATATTTCATCATTTAGGTATTTACTATATTGTTTTACCCTATGTGGATGATCTAATTTCTTCATTTCAAATCTATCTACAGCACATCTGATTGCATAAATAAAACAATATTCATCTGTATTTTTAAAATTAATACAACATTTTTTATTATTAATTTCATTAGGTAATTGAATATAAGAACCAGCATTCAATGAATTATTTTTACTTAATTTCAATTCTAGTTCAATACATCTTTTGAATGTCCAACCAGATCCTTTATTTGGATTATGTAACACTTCTCTTGAAATTAATTTATTAAACTGATCATCAATAAAGTCATCAATATTTAAAATATGACTGCTTCTTAAATGATAATACATTTGTGTAGTTTGTATTCCAGAATCAACTAATGTTCTTTCATATTCACATGTCAAAGACATCTGTCCTTTAATGTTTTTAAACTCTTGTTTTTCAATTAACTTTTTAATTTCATTTCTGTTTGATTCCAAATATTCAGGTATATCTAGATCTTCATTAGAACTGGTCAATGTATAGTCTTGGAAATATCCTTTAGAGGATGCCATTTCTTTAATATCAATTACATTTTCTTTTGGTAATGGTTTATTTTTAAAATGATCATTTAATAATCCACTTAATTCTTTTCTAGTTTTATTAGCAATTTTAATATTATTTTTTACTGCTAAGTTTTGAATATAATATAATGACCTATACCTTAAATTATTAGGATCTTCTTTTACTTTGTTTAATCTTTTGATTAACTCATCTCTAGATAAACTTTCATAATTTCTAACAGATAACTTATTAGCAATATTGTTTAATTTTTCATGGTTAAATATGGAATAATTTGTTGAATTGTATGATTTCTTAATTTCTTTCAATTGTTTAAGATTTTTATTTTTATAATCATGAATTTGATTCTTTTTACACCAATCTTTTAAATCATTTTTTTCTTTATCATATATCATTCTATTTTGTAAATGTATTTTAGAATTATAATGCCTGTCATAGTTTTTACTTAATATAGTTTTATTACAATAAGGACATTCAATGTTGTTTTCATTAGGCATCTTTATTTATTAAGAAAAAAATTAGATAAAAATTTTAAATTTTATTATAAACTTAATTTTGATGATATTTTGATCGAAAATGATTATGAAAACTTGTTAGCCACTTTATTTCTCTTCCACAATTACATATAGTTGGAACTACTGCCATTTCTTTGTAACATTCAATACAATATGAAAATTTTTTATCTTTATTATATACTGATTTATAAAATTTTGAAATGTCCTTAGTTTCTTTACAACTCTTACATTTCTTTTCTTTTATTTCAAAATTATTATCAAATTCTTTTCGACATTTCTTACATTGACTATGTAAACCATCTTTTGTAAATTTATTTTTATGGAATTCTGTAACATCTTTTGTTTTTTTACATATACCACATTGTTTTTCTTTTATTTCAATATTATTAACTTCTTTACGACAATTTTTACAAGAACTATGAAAACCATCTTTTTTTGTTTTATCTTTAAAAAACTCTGTGAAATATTTAATCTCTTTACATTTGCTACATTTCTTTTGTCCTTCCATTTAGTATGAAAAAAATGTTTACAACAATGTTTTCTTTAATTCATAATCATAAAAACTTCCAATTATTTCTTCATTATTTAGATCTTTTATATTATAAGTGACAGGATTTGTATTATTTATTCTATAGATTACAAATATTTCCCTAGACCAATTATTTTTATATTTATTTGAAAATGTAGACTTTTTATTTGAAATTCTAACCCTATCACCTATTTTAAATTTTGATTTTGCTACTATTTTTGGTGGAACATATTTAAAAACAGTTTCTTTTAAATCTTTTTCTGCTTCTTCATTCACTTCATTTGGTTTCATTTTTATAGTTGAATGATAAGAATTATTATAATCTTTAACAATTTTTGGTAAAATATTAATCCATTTAAAGTTTTTATTAATTTCAAAAAGAACTTTCATTTTTTCATTTTGGGTTCTGTTATATCTTTCGATTATACTTGATTTTTCCTTCATTTTCTGTGTGATAAAGTTTAATGTTGTATTTTCTCAAAATTTCTTTTAAATCTTTATTTAAAAATTCTAAACCTTTATCAGTATGTAATAAATTTGGTGGTTTATGGCCAATTTCGATTGCATTTTTAATTATTTCTTCAAATGCTTTTGCAACATTTTTACCATCTTTTTTCTTTAAAGGTTTTGACCAAACATATTTTGAAAAAGTATCTATAACATTTAACATATATTTATAACCATTATTTTCTTTTTCATAATTTCTCATAACAATTAAATCAGCAGCCCATAAGTCATCAATGCTTAAAGTTATTATTTTTCTTTTTTCAAATTTTTTTCTAACAGGTGCATGAATTTCTTTTGCTTCAATTATTTGATCCTCTTTTTTTAATTCTTTTTTAATAATTGGTTTCATTTCTTTTTTGATAATTTTACTTTTATTAGTTTTACAAATTGCACATTTTGTAGCTATTCTGAACAATCCATTTTTCATTTCTACAATTTGTGGAGTGATATTTTTAGTTTTCTTTTTACATTTGTGGCAATGTATTAATTCATTTAAATGTTCCATTTAATTTAATTAATACATTGCTTTTTTCTTCTTCGAAATTTTTTATCTTAAATGGAGTTCTTAAACGAATTGAATGATGTAGGTGAATTAAGATTTAAAGCATATAAACCTTTAAAAGATTTAGAACTAAATAAAAAATATAAGATTATAAAATTGGAAAAATTTAAAGATAAATATGGTTATACAATTATTGCAGAATTAGAAGAATTTAAAGTACATTTGCCAAGTAGATTTTTAAATGTTTTTGATGATAAGAAGATTAAAGAATTTAACAAACTTGAAAATATTAATTTGATAGTTACAGAAATAAAGATTATTAAAGAAAAAGAATGTGCAATTATTAAATTTGAATAAAATATTATAAGAATTTCATTTGAATAAAATATTATAAGAATTATCGAAATTAGATTGTGCAATTATCAAATTTGAATAAAATATTATAAGAATTTCATTTGAATAAAATATTATAAGAATTTTGATTTCATTTTTTGGTAGTTTTAATAAGAATATTGATAACTTTTTTGATTGTTTGAGTATTAGGTATTAGTTATTTTATTTTAAAAAATTGATAATTTGGGTTAATTTTTGTATAAATTTGTGTAATAGTGGTGGTAAAGTGTTTTTTGGAGAGTTTAGGGTTAAATAACCATATGTCTCCAAATTTGGTCTAGGTGTTATACATTACTATCTACTTATAATAATTCACCCGTTTTAAAATGGTGCAAGTTTAATTTTTTCTAACTGAAATATCTAAAAACTGACTAATTTTACAAACAAAATGCATTAATAATGTTTGTAGTAAATCCTATTATAATATTCATAGGGTTTTTTTTTAGCAAAAACGGATTAGAAACAGCTGAGTTATGGTGCAAAACGTAAAACAATGTTTTACAGCACTAACCAAACAAAGGCTAGTGCTGTTTTAAATATGTGTCTACTTTGAACAGCTGATTTCATGTCAATTTGTTATTTCATATGAACAGCTGTCTATTTATGCTATTAGTATTAGGTTTGGTTTCCATTGTTGGCATTATTCATTAGTAACAAAAAGAACACTGTCATGTACACGTTTTTTGTGAGCGTTTCAGTAAAGTTTTTTAATTTTATTGTTAGTTTTAATTAGTTAGTGGTTGTATTTATTTTCTTATGACATGATTATTTTGTACTATTTTCATGGTTTTCTTTCATTAATAACTAATGGCAGATAATGTAATATACAACTTTACCAACTCGGAAATGGCACAGTAAGGTTGCATTTTTGGCATGGCTCATTGTAGTAATACTCAAACGAGTAAACTTTATAAGGAACGTTTTACAAATCGTGTTATACTTTGTCATAAAATTTTTACAAAGGTCCATCAATGACTTGCAGAGACAGGAAGCTTTAATTACCACAGAAAATGTAACTCAGGCCGACCACTTTGAGTAAGAACTCCTGAATTGGCATTGAAACCGAACCTAATATTAATAGCATAGATAAACAGCTATTCATATGAAATAGCAGATTGACATGAAATCAGCTGTTCAAGGTACACACATATTTAAAACCGCAATAGCCTTTGGTTAATGCTGTAAAACATTGTTTTACGTTTTGCAGCATAACTCAGCTGTTTTTTACCCGTTTTTGTTGAAATAAACAATGTGAATATTATAATAAGATTTACTAAAAAATGTTATTCTTCCATTTCGTTTGCAAAATTAGTCAGCTTATAGATATTTCAGTTTAAGAACAAATTAAAAGTGCGCCATTTTGAAACAGGTGAAGATTTATTTTTATATAAAAAAATAACTACTACAGGGTAGTACAATCATGAACTTTAACAATTGTACCTTCAGTGGATCCAAAGTTCTGAATTTTTATGTTAAAAAAAAAAAAAAAACAAAAAAAAAACAGACGGAAACTTAAGGTTTTAGGACATACCTTAATCTGAAGTTTTTTTCTCATTTTTATGTGTACAATAACATCCCAATCTATTGAAACAGTTTTACTGAATATGTACTGAGGTTAGTTTTATTTACAAAACTGCAAATTTATAGCCAATTTGTTTGTCTAGGGCAAGGGGGAGATGCGGACCTACTGGCTGTTAGGGGAGGATCCAGCGAGGCGACTGGAACGGCTCCAAGCGGTGCTCATTGGCACTATCAGCAACGAACGTATGTCAAGTTGAAACTATAACTTCTTAAGTTTTTATCTTGTTTTAACAACAAAACGTTGAGAAATTCCTATTTTGAAAAAAAACCTTAAGATATGTAGTATCTCATTCTTTCGAGCAATTTGGGCAGATACAAAAAACATTGATTTCCAAAAACTGATTGATTTTATTTTTTTTAATTTGATTACAATCTTGAAGCGAAATTGCTTTCAAGCTTAGTTAAAATCAATATCATAAAAAGTAAATGAAACGCCAGTTGAAAAATTCTGCCCAAAAATATTTTGTTCGAAAAATGATAGAATAACTATAATAGGCTACTCAAACAACTTCTTATAATAGTCAAAGTATAACAATCGGACTAGTTCTACAGCAATGTAGTAATCAGAAAATGATTTCTTTGTCTAAACACCACTCACATTAAACGAGTTCTTTTTGTTTACTCGTACAGAATGTGTAACTTTCGATTAATTGTTGTGGACGTTTCCAATAAAATATCAGTAATACCAGCTGATTGTTTATTGTTTGATGATATTGTTCTACAGATAGTCTAGCGTTTAAGAATACTAGTGATACGAAAGCATCCAAACTAATAAATGTGTCTTTTTATGAGGATAACAGTAAATACAAGTTTGTCATATACTGCACCTTCTTTTGAAAAGTAAACTGAAAAGAATAAAATAAAGAAGTGAATTTATTAATGTCCTTCATTATAAATTAAGCAGTAATTACTTACTACTTGAATAAGCAACTGATTAACTTCTTTCTTGAGATTCAGATTCTACGATTTAAATACCTGATTTTTTTCCTACTTTAAGACGATTTCGATTATCTTTTATCGACCGTAACTTCTCACTAAAACCTACCAAAGCTAACCCTCCAATCCCAACCCCTCATGCGCAGAGACTATAGAACCTGTATTCTGACGATGCTGTCTGACACAGGAATCAGTGAGACTCCAGATCTGCTGAGGAGGCCAGCTGGCACAGAACTGCTTCCACAGGCTGGCGACGCTGCAGTAGCCCACATGCTGCATCAGCTTCATCTGCGTGCAGCGCGAGCTTGCTCCGGCCACCATAGTCAGGTACTGTTTAGAACACAGTGTTTTAGAACAATATCGTATAAGACTTGGTTATAGGCTAGAAATTGTTCAGTTCCTTAGGCGAAAATTTACATTTACAACTGTAGGAGGTCTAATAAAGTTGTTATTTAAAAAAAGTTTTTTTTATATTTGTTTGTAAACTTTTGATGATGCATACGATACAAAATACCACTTGAACACTGTATAAGTTGGCTATGGGGTTTATTTATTCTCTATTTCAATTTATTCTCCAGATGCCGATAGTCAAGCTATACGTGAGTATGATTTGATACTTTATAAGATACATCAAATATGAATTGGTATTTGATAGGATCTTCCCGATGATCTGTTATTTCTTCTTATGAACATTTTTTATATTTTGGGGTAGTTGTTTGCCTGTAATGTCCTTCTGGCCACCCGTAAATCTTCGACATTGACGGTTCTTCCAGTCTCTGACAATATGACTAATCTGTTAGCGACCCTAAAACTCACCCAAACACACAACTTTCACCCCTTCTCCCATCGACACATGTATGATGTTCACACTTCCCCTTCTATCCTCAAACGTATGATGTTCACACCTCCCCTCTTATCCTCACACGTATGATGTTCACTCACGAATTAAGTTCGCTCCTTCCCCTATCCACATACAGTAGTATGACGTTCCCATCTTCCCTCTCGTCTACACACGTATCTTGTTGATACATCCCCCATCCACACAAGTGTTATTGAGAAAGGGGTGCTGGGTCCGTTTAGACACGTATGAGTGGGATTTGTGGGAAGGCGTGGGAGTGGAGGAGTGAAACGTTTAATCATGTGTAAGACAACTTTGTATCTTCTAGGATCAAGTTGCTAAAAACTGAAGTAAACTAAATTTGTCATACCCAGATAAAATCTGGAAACTTTGTTATAAATAGAATTTAATGGCTTGGTCAATAGGGAATTTATTTTCATCATTATACATTTTTGATTAGTAATTTTCAGGTGCCAATCCTGAAAGTATGGTTGTGTTTAAAATCCATTTAAAAAATAATTCCATTAAAAAAAGTATTATTTTAGCATTGAAATAAAAACACCACTACAATGTCACGTTAAGTTATTTATTAGTGTTTCAAATATTATTTTTAATAGCTCATTCATGATATTACATTTAACGTACATTTAACTGAATAAATAAATATAAAGTATGAAAATGGATAAATATAGAACTATTAACGTTTTTCCTTTTTTTAGGAATCACTTCCAAGGCCAAGCAGCTCATCCAAGGTCCGGAACCATTGCTCAGCACCTGTCATCTCTTTCAAAGATACAAGTTTCGTTTGACGTGAGCAATTTTACCTTGCTATTTATTCAAGGTGCGAAATCAATGCTCAGCCACAGTCAACTCCTTTAAGATACTAGTCTCATGTGTGAAGTCACCGATGTTACATTGCCGTTCATCCGTCACTCAGCCCCCTGCTCAGCAAAAGTCATCTCCTTTAAGATACTAGTCTCATGTGTGATGTCACAATGTTACATTGCCGTTCATTCGTCACTCAGCCCCTGCTCAGCAAAATTCATCTCCTTAAGATACTAGTCTCATGTGTGATGTCAACAATGTTACATTGCCGTTCAATCGTCACTCAGCCTCTGCTCAGAAAAAGTTATCTCCTTTAAGATACTAGTCTCATGTGCGATGTCAACGATGTTACATTGCTGTTCATCCGTCACTCAACCCCTGCTCAGCAAAATGTATCTCCTTTAAGATACTAGTCTCATGTGTGATGTCAACGATGTTACATTGCCGTTCCTTCGTCACTCAGCCCCTGCTCAGCAAAAGTCATCTCCTTTAAGATACTAGTCTCATGTGCGATGTCAACGATGTTACATTGCTGTTCATCCGTCACTCAACCCCTGCTCAGCAAAATGTATCTCCTTTAAGATACTAGTCTCATGTGTGATGTCAACGATGTTACATTGCCGTTCCTTCGTCACTCAGCCCCTGCTCAGCAAAAGTCATCTCCTTTAAGATACTAGTCTCATGTGCGATGTCAACGATGTTACATTGCTGTTCATCCGTCACTCAATCCCTGTTCAGCAAAATGTATCTCCTTTAAGATACTAGTCTCATGTGTGATGTCAACGATGTTACATTGCCGTTCCTTCGTCACTCAGCCCCTGCTCAGCAAAAGTCATCTCCTTTAAGATACTAACCTCATGTGCGATGTCAACGATGTTACATTGCTGTTCATCCATCACTCAACTCCTGCTCAGCAAAAGTTATCTCCTTTAAGATACTAGTCTCATGTATGATGTCAACGATGTTACATTGCCATCATCCGTCACCCTACCCCTGCTGAGCATCTGTCATTTCCTTCATGGATACAAGTTGTGTGTTTCGTCATGAGTGTTACATAGCTGTTCATCCAAAGTCCGAAATAACTGCTCAAAATCAATCATTTCCTTCAAGAATACAAGAAGTGCTAGACGTCAACAATGTTGCATTTCATCCAAGATTTTAAATTACTGCTCGTCAGCGGTATTTTGTTCCTGGATATGGATTAAATGTGACATCATGAATATAAATTGCTGTTCATCCAAGGTTCTGAAATAACTACCCAAAATCGGCCATTTCATTTAAGGATTCAATTGTTTGTGACGTCAACATTGTTACATTGCTGTTCAATTCCTGTGATAGATGTTACTTGTGATATATTTATGTTTACAACAATTATTTTTACTCAATTGATGTAATAAAAATATTAAATTAATGTCGTGTTTTAAAATTATTTACCGACAAATTTTAAATAATGGCTTGATCAGCATTTAATAATATTGGCATGTATTTTGAAACAAGGAAAATATGACAAAGAAAAATTTAAGTCCACAATTCGAGTACTGGATATTACATATATTGTTGTGATCGATTACAATAAATAACGTTTACCTAATTCAGAACAAAAAAAGTGCGAACGAATGGATATCAACGTTCTGTAGTAAACCCCCTTGGTAAAAGTGGTTCATACAAACCAGTCACCACAATATATGTGCCGTCTTGTGCCTATATCGTACTAAAGGTGGTTTATACAAACCAGTCACCACAATATATGTGCCGTCTTGTGCCTATATCGTAGTAAAGATGGTTTATACAAACCAGTCACCACAATATATGCCGTCTTGTGCCTATATCGTACTAAAGGTGGTTTATACAAACCAGTCACCACAATATATGTGCCGTCTTGTGCCTATATCGTACTAAAGGTGGTTTATACAAACCAGTCACCACAATATATGTGCCGTCTTGTGCCTTTATCGTACTAAAAGTGGTTTATACAAACCAGTCACCACAATATATGTGCCGTCTTGCGCCTATATCTTACTGAACGTGGTTTATACAAACCAGTCACCACAATATATGTGCCGTCTTGTGCCTATATCGTAATAAAGGTGGTTTATACAAACCAGTCACCACAATATATGTGCCGTCTTGTGCCTATATCGTACTGAAGGTGGTTTATACAAACCAGTCACCACAATATATGTGCCGTCTTGTGCCTTTATCGTACTAAAAGTGGTTTATACAAACCAGTCACCTCAATATATGTGCCGTCTTGTGCCTTTATCGTACTAAAAGTGGTTTATACAAACCAGTCACCACAATATATGTGCCGTCTTGTGCCTATATCTTACTGAAGGTGGTTTATACAAACCAGTCACCACAATATATGTGCCGTCTTGTGCCTATATCGTACTAAAGGTGGTTTATACAAAACAGTCACCACAATATATGTGCCGTCCTGTGCCTATATCGTACTAAAGATGGTTTATACAAACCAGTCACCACAATATATGCCGTCTTGTGGCTATATCTTACTAAAGGTGGTTTATACAAACCAGTCACCACAATATATGTGCCGTCTTGTGCCTTTATCGTACTAAAAGTGGTTTATACAAACCAGTCACCTCAATATATGTGCCGTCTTGTGCCTTTATCGTACTAAAAGTGGTTTATACAAACCAGTCACCTCAATATATGTGCCGTCTTGTGCCTTTATCGTACTAAAAGTGGTTTATACAAACCAGTCACCACAATATATGTGCCGTCTTGTGCCTATATCGTACTAAAGGTGGTTTATACAAACCAGTCACCACAATATATGTGCCGTCTTGTGCCTATATCGTACTAAAGGTGGTTTATACAAACCAGTCACCACAATATATGTGCCTTCTTGTGCCTATATCATACTAAAGGTGGTTTATACAAACCAGTCACCACAATATATGTGCCGTATTGTGCCTATATCGTACTAAAGGTGGTTTATTTAACTTTACGTGTGTTTGTTCAAATATAAAAAAAAAAATGGTCGTCAATTTTATAAGTGATTAAGAGAAGTTACACAAAGTAAAATTTAATAAATAAATAAAATTAGATTTCTTCTAAATGTAGAGCAAGTTCAAATGCTGACAAACGAACGTCTTTTGTGAAGGATTTTTCAAGAGGCTTTCAGAACTTTTTGGAGCGAGAGTTTTTGTTAAATGTTTAATTGGGTTAATTTAATAAATGGAGTATAAACGTTAGTGTGTTGATGATAAAAATGCAAGACATTATGAGAATTTAGTTGCTTAAGAATCATGGCTTCTGTTTACGAACGAAAGATTACATTCACCTACCAACACATACACGTAAAATGGTATTGACCCACCCACACACGTACAGTGAGTTCTATTCTGTTCTATACTCACTCACCCACTCACCAACATACTGACAGTGATATTGACTCACCCACACACGTACAGTGAGTTCTATTCTGTTCTATACTCACCCACTCACCAACATACTGACAGTGATATTGACCTACCCAGACACGTATAATGGTATTGCCCACCTACAGTGAGTGCTATTGACTCATCCACTCACCAACTTACTGACATTGATCCACCCAGACACGTACAGTGGTATTGCCCACCCACACACGTACAGTGAGTGCTATTGACTCACCCAGACACTACAGTAGTATTGAGAGACACGTACAGTGGTATTGATATGTGTGGCTGTAGTATATTCCAGTTTTAGATACGTAAGTAAACAAATTGCAGATTCATGCGTGAGTTGTAAATAAGTGTTACCTTCTTTACACCTTAATGAAAATAAAATCACTATATGAAAACAACGGGATCAATTGTCTTCGGGTTTTCCCGGATGTGAGTGAGTGTCGAGGCGCTAGTAGTATGCTGGCCCAAGCCCAGTTGCCAAGCTCGAAATAGCCCGACCGAACAGTCCCAGCCAGCGAGCCGCAGGGCTTCACTCTAGGTCCGTTAATTTGTAACGTGTGAGAGTGACAAGTGGAGGATGTGATAAGGACATCGTCAATGATGGGGACGTCCACGGGAAACAAGAAGTCAATCGGTGGCAGCATCCACAGGATTCGGGAGTTTGAACTGGAAAAGGTAAGTGGAATTTGTTGCACCACCGAAGGAGAATCTGAGAAATACATGCACCGCAATACATCTAAAACGACGGTATTGAAATAGGCTTATATTTTACTTGACCATTTTACTATCGCTCTCGTAGCCTAACTAAACCAAGCTTAAGTATTTAAAATAAGTGAAGGTAGCGTATTCTTCAAAGAGATTTTTTATTTTACATTTTACTGTAAAGATTAATGAAATAAAATAAACAAGAAGGTTTTATTATTTAGAACAATCTCACAAAACGTTGTACTACAATTTATCAATTTAGCAATACACGTAGTGAGACTTTGTTTTAAGCCACTTTCAAATAGTGAATTAAATCAGATAGTGTGTACGAAAATATATAAAAGTGAATTTTCCACCAAAAAAGCCCTAATGTGCATCCTTTTTCTTATATGTAAAAGGTTTGACGTTAACTTTAATAATTTTAGATTACTTACAACACAGAAGCAGTCCCGATAGGTTAGTTGGAATATTCCTTGCGTTTATAATAAGAAAACACTTTTTTAAGTTAGAAATATAAAAGCAATTTAAATATATTAAGACATTTTAAATTTATAATAGAAAATGTTGAGGGATATATTTTTATCATAAAATAATTTGTGTTTGCAGGATAGTAAATCTAAGTACGGTATTCCATTACAAATGTTTTATTGTGCTTTGGAAGCTCTTGTTTAATTGTTTCCGTTTTACACTAAACATTTGTCGTATAGTATTTTGTTCATATAATAAGTAGTAGACACGTGCATAAAATGAGCTTTTCGTACAGATCTCATAGGTAACACTAAATAACTAGAAATGTCATATGACAAATTATTTTCAGCCATGATGTTCGTAGCCTCGTGAATATGATTATAAATAACAAGATATGACATGTAACAAGCAAATATTAGCCTCTTGTCTGATAGCCTACATTATATACTATCAAATTAATAGATATTAATCGTGAAAATCAGTTTTAGCTACATGAAAGTCAGTATTAATTTTATAGCACATAAAACTACTTATCAAACGTGCCATATAAGTTCGAACTAAATAGCTCATAGCCCCAACTAGACGGCGTTGAATAGAGACATGAAAAAAATACAGCTATATTAATGACGGTCTAGATTAGATAGTTTAAATAACTAGATATAACACGTGGCTTACAAGCTGTAACCATATAGCTGACGCTCTAGATTAGATAGTTTAAATAACTTGATATAACAAGTGACTTATAAGCTGTAACCATATAGCTGACGGTCTTAATTAGATAGTTTAAATAACTAGACATAACTCGTGACTTATAAGCTGTAACTATATAGCTGACGGTCTTAATTAGATAGTTTAAATAACTAGATATAACACGTGGCTTACAAGCTGTAACTATATAGCTGACGCTCTAGATTAGATAGTTTAAATAACTAGACATAACTCGTGACTTATAAGCTGTAACCATATAGCTGACGCTCTAGATTATATAGTTTAAATAACTTGATATAACAAGTGACTTATAAGCTGTAATTTTACGGTTGTCGGTCTAGATTGGATAGTTTAAATAACTAGATATAACACGTGACATAAGCTGTAACTATACGGCTGACGGTCTTAATTAGATAGTTTAAATAACTAAATATAACACGTGACTTATAAGCTGTAACCATATAGCTGACGGTCTAGATTATATAGTTTAAATAACTAGATATAACACGTGACTTATAAGCTGTAACCATATAGCTGACGGTCTAGATTATATAGTTTAAATAACTAGATATAACACGTGACTTATAAGCTGTAACCATATAGCTGACGGTCTTAATTAGATAGTTTAAATAACTAAATATAACAAGTGACTTATAAGCTGTAACCATATAGCTGACGGTCTTAATTAGATAGTTTAAATAACTAAATATAACAAGTGACTTATAAGCTGTAACCATATAGCTGACGGTCTTAATTAGATAGTTTAAATAACTAAATATAACAAGTGACTTATAAGCTGTAACCATATAGCTGACGGTCTTAATTAGATAGTTTAAATAACTAGATATAACACGTGGCTTACAAGCTGTAACTATATAGCTGACGGTCTTAATTAGATAGTTTAAATAACTAGATATAACACGTGGCTTACAAGCTGTAACTATATAGCTGACGCTCTAGATTAGATAGTTTAAATAACTAGACATAACTCGTGACTTATAAGCTGTAACCATATAGCTGACGCTCTAGATTATATAGTTTAAATAACTTGATATAACAAGTGACTTATAAGCTGTAACCATATAGCTGACGGTCTTAATTAGATAGTTTAAATAACTAAATATAACAAGTGACTTATAAGCTGTAACCATATAGCTGACGGTCTTAATTAGATAGTTTAAATAACTAAATATAACAAGTGACTTATAAGCTGTAACCATATAGCTGACGGTCTTAATTAGATAGTTTAAATAACTAAATATAACAAGTGACTTATAAGCTGTAACCATATAGCTGACGGTCTTAATTAGATAGTTTAAATAACTAAATATAACAAGTGACTTATAAGCTGTAACCATATAGCTGACGGTCTTAATTAGATAGTTTAAATAACTAAATATAACAAGTGACTTATAAGCTGTAACCATATAGCTGACGGTCTTAATTAGATAGTTTAAATAACTAAATATAACAAGTGACTTATAAGCTGTAACCATATAGCTGACGGTCTTAATTAGATAGTTTAAATAACTTGATATAACACGTGACTTATAAGCTGTAACCATATAGCTGACGGTCTTAATTAGATAGTTTAAATAACTAAATATAACAAGTGACTTATAAGCTGTAACATATGGCTGACGGTCTCAATTAAATAGTTTAAATAACTAGATATAACACGTGACTTATAAGCTGTAACTATACGGTTGACGGTCTAGATTAGATAGTTTAAATAACTAGATATAACACGTGACTTATAAGCTGTAACCATATGGCTGACGGTCTCAATTAGATAGTTTAAATAACTAGATATAACACGTGACTTATAAATTGTAACTATATGGCTGACGGTCTAGATTATATAGTTTAAATAACTTGATATAACAAGTGACTTATAAGCTGTAACCATATAGCTGACGGTCTTAATTAGATAGTTTAAATAACTTGATATAACAAGTGACTTATAAGCTGTAACCATATAGCTGACGGTCTTAATTAGATAGTTTAAATAACTAGATATAACACGTGGCTTACAAGCTGTAACTATATAGCTGACGCTCTAGATTAGATAGTTTAAATAACTAGACATAACTCGTGACTTATAAGCTGTAACCATATAGCTGACGCTCTAGATTATATAGTTTAAATAACTTGATATAACAAGTGACTTATAAGCTGTAATTTTACGGTTGTCGGTCTAGATTGGATAGTTTAAATAACTAGATATAACACGTGACATAAGCTGTAACTATACGGCTGACCGGGTTTTTAATTAGATAGTTTAAATAACTAAATATAAAAAAGTTGGGCTTATAAAACTGTAACCCTATAGCCCGACGGTCTAGATTATATAGTTTAAAAAAACTAGATATAAAAACGTGACTTATAAGCTGTAACCCCTTTGCTGACGGTCTAGGGTTATTTTAGTTTTAAAAAACTAGATAAACACTGACTTATAAGCTGTTTAAACCCTATAGCTGACGGGCTTAATTTGATAGTTTAAATAACTAAATATAACAAGTGACTTATAAGCTGTAACCATATAGCTGACGGTCTTAATTAGATAGTTTAATAACTAAATATAACAAGTGACTTATAAGCTGTAACCATATAGCTGACGGTCTTAATTAGATAGTTTAAATAACTAAATATAACAAGTGACTTATAAGCTGTAACCTTATAGCTGTCGGTCTAGATTAGATAGTTTAAATAACTAGATATAACACGTGACTTATAAGCTGTAACTATATGGCTGACGGTCTAGATTATATAGTTTAAATAACTTGATATAACAAGTGACTTATAAGCTGTAACTATATAGCTGACGGTCTTAATTAGATAGTTTAAATAACTAGATATAACACGTGGCTTACAAGCTGTAACTATATGGCTGACGGTCTAGATTATATAGTTTAAATAACTTGATATAACAAGTGACTTATAAGCTGTAACCATATAGCTGACGGTCTTAATTAGATAGTTTAAATAACTAGATATAACACGTGACTTATAAGCTGTAACTATATGGCTGACGGTCTAGATTATATAGTTTAAATAACTTGATATAACAAGTGACTTATAAGCTGTAACCATATAGCTGACGGTCTTAATTAGATAGTTTAAATAACTTGATATAACAAGTGACTTATAAGCTGTAACCATATAGCTGACAGTCTTAATTAGATAGTTTAAATAACTAGATATAACACGTGGCTTACAAGCTGTAACTATATAGCTGACGCTCTAGATTAGATAGTTTAAATAACTAGACATAACTCGTGACTTATAAGCTGTAACCATATAGCTGACGCTCTAGATTATATAGTTTAAATAACTTGATATAACAAGTGACTTATAAGCTGTAATTTTACGGTTGTCGGTCTAGATTGGATAGTTTAAATAACTAGATATAACACGTGACATAAGCTGTAACTATACGGCTGACGGTCTTAATTAGATAGTTTAAATAACTAAATATAACACGTGACTTATAAGCTGTAACCATATAGCTGACGGTCTAGATTATATAGTTTAAATAACTAGATATAACACGTGACTTATAAGCTGTAACCATATAGCTGACGGTCTAGATTATATAGTTTAAATAACTAGATATAACACGTGACTTATAAGCTGTAACCATATAGCTGACGGTCTTAATTAGATAGTTTAAATAACTAAATATAACAAGTGACTTATAAGCTGTAACCATATAGCTGACGGTCTTAATTAGATAGTTTAAATAACTAAATATAACAAGTGACTTATAAGCTGTAACCATATAGCTGACGGTCTTAATTAGATAGTTTAAATAACTAAATATAACAAGTGACTTATAAGCTGTAACCATATAGCTGTCGGTCTAGATTAGATAGTTTAAATAACTAGATATAACACGTGACTTATAAGCTGTAACTATATGGCTGACGGTCTAGATTATATAGTTTAAATAACTTGATATAACAAGTGACTTATAAGCTGTAACTATATAGCTGACGGTCTTAATTAGATAGTTTAAATAACTAAATATAACAAGTGACTTATAAGCTGTAACTATATGGCTGACGCTCTAGATTAGATAGTTTAAATAACTTGATATAACAAGTGACTTATAAGCTGTAACCATATAGCTGACGGTCTTAATTAGATAGTTTAAATAACTAAATATAACAAGTGACTTATAAGCTGTAACCATATAGCTGACGGTCTTAATTAGATAGTTTAAATAACTAGATATAACACGTGACTTATAAGCTGTAACTATATGGCTGACGGTCTAGATTAGATAGTTTAAATAACTAGATATAACACGTGACTTATAAGCTGTAACTATATGGCTGACGGTCTAGATTATATAGTTTAAATAACTAGACATAACTCGTGACTTATAAGCTGTAACTATATGGCTGACGCTCTAGATTAGATAGTTTAAATAACTTGATATAACAAGTGACTTATAAGCTGTAATTTTACGGTTGTCGGTCTAGATTGGATAGTTTAAATAACTAGATATAACACGTGACTTATAAGCTGTAACTATATGGCTGACGCTCTAGATTATATAGTTTAAATAACTTGATATAACAAGTGACTTATAAGCTGTAATTTTACGGTTGTCGGTCTAGATTGGATAGTTTAAATAACTAGATATAACACGTGACATAAGCTGTAATTTTACGGTTGTCGGTCTTAATTAGATAGTTTAAATAACTAGATATAACACGTGACTTATAAGCTGTAACTATATGGCTGACGCTCTAGATTATATAGTTTAAATAACTTGATATAACAAGTGACTTATAAGCTGTAATTTTACGGTTGTCGGTCTAGATTGGATAGTTTAAATAACTAGATATAACACGTGACATAAGCTGTAACTATACGGCTGACGGTCTTAATTAGATAGTTTAAATAACTAAATATAACACGTGACTTATAAGCTGTAACTTTACGGCTGACGGTCTAGATTAGATAGTTTAAATAACTAGATATAACTCATGACTTACAAGCTGTAACTATATGGCTTACGCTCTAGATTATATAGTTTAAATAACTAGATATAACACGTGACTTATAAGCTGTAATTTTACGGTTGTCGGTCTAGATTAGATAGTTTAAATAACTAGATATAACACGTGACATAAGCTGTAACTATACGGCTGACGGTCTAGACTGGATAGTTTAAATAACTAGATATAAATCGTGACTTATAAGCTGTAACCATATGGCTGATGGTCTCAATTAGATAGTTCAAATAACTAGATATAACTCGTGACTTACAAGCTGTAACTATATGGCTTACGCTCTAGATTATATAGTTTAAATAACTTGATATAACAAGTGACTTATAAGCTGTAATTTTACGGTTGTCGGTCTAGATTGGATAGTTTAAATAACTAGATATAACACGTGACATAAGCTGTAACTATACGGCTGACGGTCTTAATTAGATAGTTTAAATAACTAAATATAACACGTGACTTATAATCTGTAACTTTACGGCTGATGGTCTAGATTAGATAGTTTAAATAACTAGACATAACTCGTGACTTACAAGCTGTAACTATATGGCTTACGCTCTAGATTATATAGTTTAAATAACTTGATATAACAAGTGACTTATAAGCTGTAATTTTACGGTTGTCGGTCTAGATTGGATAGTTTAAATAACTAGATATAACACGTGACTTATAAGCTGTAACTATATGGCTTACGCTCTAGATTATATAGTTTAAATAACTAGATATAACACGTGACATAAGCTGTAACTATACGGCTGACGGTCTTAATTAGATAGTTTAAATAACTAAATATAACACGTGACTTATAATCTGTAACTTTACGGCTGATGGTCTAGATTAGATAGTTTAAATAACTAGACATAACTCGTGACTTATAACCTGTAACCATATGGCTAACGGTCTCAATTAGATAGTTTTAACTGACCATATATCACACGTGACATTTAAGTTGTAGCTAAAAAGCTCATTGCTCCAAATTGTATAAATAGATTAAAAAACACTTTTAGCTATATAGCTTGCGTCTCAATTAGATAGAGTTAATTAACTAGATATCACGTGTGATTTGTAAGATTTAGCTAAATGGCTGATGATCTCAATTAGATCATTTTAAACGACATATATCTCACATTAGTGATACGTTTTAGCTAAATTGCCGATGGTCTCAATTAGATAGTTTTAAATGACTAGGTATCACACGTGACCTATCTGTTTTAGCTTGATGGTTAATGTTCACAATCATTTTTAAATAACTACTTAATATATTAGTAAACAAATTAATAGTGTATATTCAGTGTTTCCCGTCAAGCTACGATATTGTTAGAAAGATCAATTCCATCAGAGCACTGTTATTAGTCGTTGCATTATATTTAAATTGGATAGTTATTTAACTCTCGTTTAATTTGTTAGTTCGGAAAAGCCTTGAAATAAAACATCAAATTCAAGGCTTACATCTATATTATGTTTGTAAAAATCAATTTACCAAGCAATATTTGTCTATATTTGTAGTGAAGGCTTAATAAATCACCATAATAATGATTCATAGTGTGAAAATGTTATTATTTTAGGATCACGTACATTTATGTGAGTCCCTGAGGGTTTGTTGAACAAGGAAGTAATATACTTTACAATGAAATCAGTAAAGAGAAGTAAAATACGACTGAGGCTCGCCCTCAATGTTGTCACACCTGTCCTTTCATAACGAGCCCTTATTTCTCATTTTCATATAATTATCAGAAATTATGTTTGAAATTTTTAAACATAATTTTAAATACTGAATGTCAAGGACAGGGTTACTATTTTTTTTAATTTAAACTTATCAATTTAAATAATTTTTGTTACAAAATTAAAAGTTTGAATAGCTTTATAGTACACATTGTTTTAGTAGACTAACATTGAGTTTCATCAGATGGAGGTAAAAATAAATCTATTTCGTAAAAATTATGTTTAAAACTGTAATACATTTAACAAAAACCGCATTTCAACAGATCACATATTGCAAGTGTGTCTCTTGTTGTATAAATTATATAATAAATGCTTCCAGACAAGATCATTTAAATATTTCCTCTAATTGTGATTAATTCTACCATAACAATAATTTTTGAACAATTAAATTGTAAGTAAATTAAAATTGTAAAATTGTAAATTAATTGCACAACAGTATTAACCGTTTGAAGGGTGTTAATCCAAGCACCAAGTTGAGCACTAAAAAGAATTTAGTTCTATATTTCACTCAACTTTCACAAGGAGAAGCTTGCCTCACTAACACACATACAACGTGTTTCCCTCCCTTCTCTCCCTTACTGTTTCCGCCTACCCAGCCTCGCAAATAATACCTAACTTCCTCATTTACAGTAAACTCTAGCAATATAGTTTTTATATGTCATTAATTTACTCTTTCAGCCAAAACTTACAAATTTCAACTCAACATTTATACAGATTCATTTGTAAAAGAATAATTGGGTACAATAAGTAATTTAAAAAATGTTAATATACACTAGGGTGGTTAGTACTTTTTGTTCACTGTTTTTCAAAAATTTTAATAAAATATATTGAATGTTTTCTTAATGATTTTTGTATACATAAATGCCAAATCAACAGCTTTTGGATTTTATTTCTCCATAAAGATCTTTTTTTGCGTCTTTGCATCAACTCCGTTATTACTTATAAAAAGACTAAAACTTTTAATTGGGGGGGGGGGGTGGCTTGTTTTCTGTCTTTTGAGGGAAACCAAAAATGATCCGACTACAAAGAACACCATTATTGTACAGCATGCCATAAGAATGTATTGATAAAAAGCAAATAACATTTTAATTTTGCAGTAACTTTAAATATGGTTTGTATCTTCTAAAAATAGCTAAAAATGTACTAAAGCTTTGTGATCAATAGCCTGAATATTTCGAAATATTCGGCGGTACGAAGATGATTATAATGTCAAGGGCTTTATACTCGTTATCGTCTTTATGCTTCAGATATTTGATGCGCAGTGTTATCAAAATATATCTGAAAGTTAAATACAGGTCTACATAACTTCTAATTTTAACATGATTTTTCTAAAATAGATCTCCAACACTTATTTTACACATGAAAATTAAGTACATGACTTAATTATAGACCTAGTGTTAAATGAGAAGTGGACGATGCACCTAGCATATAAATTATTATTTTTTAAAAACATAAAAATATTTTAATGTCCCTTTGAACTGCTTAAGTAATATAACATTATTTGCTTAAAGTTTAACCCTAAATATTTTTAATCACATTTATTTTCAAACATAAATTGGATGAAAAATAATCATCTTTGAATGAAAATCAAAACAAATTTTTTATATTAATACTTATTTTTACAAACTTTAGGATTTGAGTATAAAAAAACTTAAAGAACGTCTTAATTTACGAGGCAAAGTTAGGGCTAAGAAGCTCTCTGTAACACTTAACCTGGGGACCAAAGGCTTAAGGGTGACTTCCGAACCACCACCACTAGTGACCGGGCAGGCAATTACAAGGACGGGATCGCTCAGACGGTCACCCACCCAAGGGACAGCCACGCTCGATGTTGCTTGACTCCGTTATGTTGCAAAGTCGGAACACTTTGGTCAAGGCCACTGGCAACATACGTATTTTAGTAGTATTTAAGGATACATTCCTCAAATCAACCAATTAATGCATTTTATTAATAATGAAAAGGTAAACAAGACTTACTACGAGGGATGAACGTGCTTTGACAAGTGAGTCAGGGAATACGGTTGTAGTTATGAAACTATAAATCAGTAGATTCGGTTTTTATGTTTTCAAGTTTGTTTTCAACAACAAAGTGTCAGATAATAAACAATGATTGTAAATATTTTACGACATCTTATTCTGCTTTACAAACGTTGCTCATAACAAACTTATCATTCAGTTAAGATATTTGGTTAGAAACAATAAACATTTCTCATAAAACGGGTCGAGTTATTATATACTTCAGTGTAGTATAAATAAATAAAGTAATTCGAGTAATTATAATAGTGTATAGAAGTAGTAATGAAATATATAAAACAATTAACATAGTATTTAATATTGTAAACCTTATTGAAATATATTGAACATTCGTTTCTTCCCTTCTACTTCGAGTAATTGTTTAACCTTATAAAACTAAATCTTTTTCACGTATCAGTGAGTCTATGAAAGCCAGGCGTTTTATGATTATTTGAAAATGTGAGTAATAAAATAAACTCCTACAAAGAAAATATACCAATGACCACCGCATTGTGAACAATTATGGACCTCTTCAAAGCTTGGATAAACCTATGATTAAGAAAAAAACGGTTATTTTACTTTCCATTTTTAGCGATTCTATAATTTTGTGTTAAAGACTACAATGATACAATATTATCTTAATTATTTAATAACTTACTGATTTAAAGAATAAATTCACGAGTTGTATTAATATTCGAAAATCTACAAAAAATTCAAATCATTCTACAACTGATTATAGATTGATTAGACTGATTATAGATCTGATACAACTGATTATAGATTAGAATGATCTACGTAAATCTAAACTATTTATAACTAAAGTTCATGTTACATAGATCATTAGAATGTCAAACGAAATACAAAAATGAGATTATTAAATAAAAGCACCTAGAATATACCAGAAATGTAGATTGTGAATCAAGTGTTACAGCAGTTTGAGTAAGTGGGCGTTGAATACCACTGTAATTTAAATGCCATTGGTCATGTTATTTTACATGAACCTAAACTAGTTCACGCAACACTAATATAAATTTTGCAAAGAAAAATTATCTGGAATGTTATTGCTTGAGTTGTTATGTCAATACCACTGTACGTGTATGGATGGGCGGGTTGTTCAATACCACTGTACGTGTATGGGTGGGCGGGTGGGTCAATACCACTGTACCTGTATGGGTGGTCGGGATTATCAATATCACTGTACCAGTATGGGTGGGCGGGTTGTCAATATCACTGTACCAGTATGGGTGGGCGGGTAGGTCAATACCACTGTACCTGTGTGAGTGGGCGGGTTGTCAATACCACTGTACCTGTATGGTCGGGGTCGGGTTGTCAAGATCACTGTACCAGTATGGGTGGGCGGGTGGGTCAATATCACTGTACCTGTATGGGTGGGTGGGTGGGTCTATACCACTGTACCTGAATGGGTGGTCGGGATTGTCAATATCACTGTACCTGTATGGGTGGGCGGGTAGGTCAATACCACTGTACCTGTATGGGTAGACGGGTGGGTAAATATTACTTTACCTGTTTGGGTTGGTGGGTAGGTCAATACCACTGTACCTGTTTGGGTGGTCGGGATTGTCAATACCACTGTACCTGTATGGGTGTTCGGGATTGTCAATATCACTGTACCTGTATGGGTGGTCGGGATTGTCAATATCACTGTACAATGTACATGCATGGGTGGGCGGGTGGTTTAATACCACTGTACGTGTATGGGTGGGCGGGTGGGTCAATACCACTGTACCTGTATAGTTGGGTGGTTGGGTCAAAACCAATAAGAAATGAGAAATAAAATGTTAAATTAATTAAACAAAATTAATATAACTGGTTTTGTTATTGAAGCTGGGACAATAGTTATCACGTTTAATGTTTGTGTTAGATGAACCTGAGATCGGCATACCGACTTTACACAGACACTTCAATTACCTGGACTTCAATACTGGGGTTCAAGTGTTACAGTAGCTACTGTGGTTCAAGAGAGTCTTATGTTTGGCAACTTGACGAGCTGGGACACTAATAGTTCAACGTTTGACGTCTGTTTCAGAGGAATCATCAATGAAATTGGCACACCCACTTTACACAGACACTTCAATTACCTGGACTTCAATACTGGGGTTCAAGTGTTACAGTAGCTACTGTGGTTCAAGAGAGTCTTATGTTTGGCAACTTGACGAGCTGGGACAGTAATAGTTCTCACGAGTGACGTCTGTTTTAAAGGAATCATCAATGAAATTGGCACACCCACTTTACACAGACACTTCAATTACCCGGACTTCAATACTGGGGTTCAAGTGTTACAGTAGCTACTGTGATTCAAGAGAGTTTGATGTTTGGCAACTTGACGAGCTGGGAGACTAATAGTTCTCACGTTTGACGACTGTTCAAAGGAATTGTCAATGAAATTGGCACACCCACTCTACACAGACACGTCAAGTTCCCGGACTTAATACTGGGGGTCAAGTGTTACAGTAGCTACTGTGGTTCAAGAGAGTTTGATGTTTGGCAACTTGACGAGCTGGGAGACTAATAGTTCTCACGTTTGACGACTGTTTCAAAGGAATTGTCAATGAAATTGGCACACCCACTTTACACAGACACGTCAAGTTCCCGGACTTAATACTGGGGGTCAAGTGTTACAGTAGCTACTGTGATTCAAGAGAGTTTGATGTTTGGCAACTTGACGAGCTGGGAGACTAATAGTTCTCACGTTTGACGACTGTTTCAAAGGAATTGTCAATGAAATTGGCACACCCACTTTACACAGACACGTCAAGTTCCCGGACTTAATACTGGGGGTCAAGTGTTACAGTAGCTACTGTGGTGTTTGGCAACTTGGAGAGCTGGGAGACTAATAGTTCTCACGTTTGACGACTGTTTCAAAGGAATTGTCAATGAAATTGGCACACCCACTTTACACAGACACGTCAAGTTCCCGGACTTAATACTGGGGTTCAAGTGTCACAGTAGCTACTGTGGTTTAAGAGAGTCTGATGTTTGGCAACTTGACGAGTTGGGAGACTAATAGTTCTCACATGTGACGTCTGTTTTAAAGGAATCATCAATGAAATTAGCTAACCAATATCCCACAAACACGCCAATGTCGTTGAATGTGTAACACAAAATATCTACAGTTAAATTAAGTTTTTTAGTTTTAAACTTCAAAACTTACAAGCCTGATGTATGTTACATTACTTGTAAACATTTATCTATATAACTAATAAATTAAATAATCCTGTAATATAAAAAACTGCCTTCTACTATACATTAATAAAATACTATTATTTTATCTATTAAGAAAAAATACTTTATTATCTTAATAGATGTACATTTTAAACGTGTTTTATGAATTTACAAATTATGTCCCGACTTTTAACTTATATGGTGAATCAAACTTTAGACTGTGAAGTTCATAATTGTTAAGAATAACACAATTTTAAACCAATATTTAAAACTTTATTGTATAGGCCTTTCGATACCAAGGCTATTCGTCAGACAATTGTAGCCTTACTGTCCAGAGGCCAGACCAATAAATTTTAAAATATAAGTTTACAATTGTGTTATTTTTAACAATTATGTACAAAAAAACTAATATAGCTCCATCTTAAACATAGCTTATTTGTTGTTTCAATTCTTTAAAAAATAATTATTTCTCAGCAATAATACTACAAAGAATCCAAAACACTGCAACTACAAATGAACAGAAGAGTTATTATTTCTTGTCAACTAACACTACATAAATATTACTCTTCTTAGCCTCCTAACAGCGTATGTAAATTAAGACGACAAGGAAAATGTGTACTATAACTGATGTTTAAAATAAAGCACAATATATGCCACATGTATGGTTAGGTGTAAGAGAGGACTTTTTAGTTCTAACCTCACCAATTGTTTGTACTATAAAGTAATTTTTCATTTCTTTTAAAGTCGTATTATCACTGAAGGCATGAGGTTATTTAATGGTAAAAGAATGTGATATAAGTCAAAGTATTTCAACTAAAAATGCAATATACTTACAAAAAATCCCTCTATATAAATGGTAAAAAAGTATTTATCTAATAATTGATAACATTATTTATTGGGAAAAATTAAAAAAAAACAAAATTTGTAAAACGATGATGTTTTAAAAGACTTTTTGTCCTTAGTTTGAAGAATGTTCCTTTAGCCCCCTTCTTCAATACAAAAAATTAAATTGATCAATCTAACTACAAAAAAAAGGGAAAAAACTACGAATATATATCGGAACAAAGTTTCAAAAATATTAGGAACCCTATTGTGATACAATTGAATATAAATTACACTTTTTCAATTTTAAAATCAGAATTCCTTAATTGAAGTCCAGGTAGTGAATGTAGGCCTATTATTTATTTCTTTTAATTCTTTTCCTCTTATTTTTTTTATCATTGTATTTGATTTTGTTATAATTATTTAACTTTCTAATGCCGTTAGTTAAAATCACCATTATCATAATTACTATGGACAATTGTGATAATGGCCGTTAACAGTTACAATAAAATAAACCAGCAAGAAAATTAATATTAATTTACTTATTTAGTATACTATCTGTATGCTACAAAGCAAATAAACACTATAATTTGTAAGCTAACCACAGTTAATAAGATCTTGCCTTATTTCTAAAGAAATGTGAAACTATAAATAGTATAAGTTTATAGTTTTGCCGCAAAACAATTAAACAAAAACAAAGGAAATACTATTTTTAGATTTTTAAGAACAAATTCTGAGAGTTCAGTATTGACGTTATGAAGTTTTTAAAGGAAGAACCATTACTCACTAAATATGATTGAAACAAATTTAGTAAAAAACACAAAAAATCGTGACTACTGAGTACTTTAATATACTCAAGTTATACTTCAATTCAAAACACAAACAGACTCAATAACACTAACTCTGTCTGTCGCTAGAACACTCATTGCTATTTTAGTAGTCAGCCGTTCTGCCAAGTGGGAATTCGGCATTCGGCTGAAAGAACAATGGAAACTGTTCACTTTCAATTCTTAGAACTTGAGTTTAGCTCCCAAAATTATTTTCAAGATGGTGCAATCGGTTTTTGGTGAGTTAATTATTTCCCGATTTTATATTCAAAATCAGTTAATGTACCTTCCCTTGAAACAAGAAATATATATATATATATATATATATTTTTTTTTTTTACCATTACATTAGAACTTGTGGCTTTATGAAGTTGTGAATTTGGCTGATTCTAAATCACTATTAAGACAAACCCTTTCAAAGTACAAATTTAATTTTTTAAAACTACTTTTTTTACCATAAAAATTTTAAAGATAAAAATTACCTTTATTTATCTTTTGAAATTTAACTGTTTTTACATTTTTTAAATGAAAAACATCTTAATCCCTCGAGTTATGTATTAAAAACGTAGTTATAAAAAAATTAAATTTGTAATTAGAACGGTTTTATCTTAATAGTGATTTTAAATTAGCAAACCTTTACAATTCATAAGGCCACAAGTTGTAATGGAGTGGTCAAAAAAATTTTTATGTTTTTCCAGTTCAAGTTTCATCACTTTGAACGTAAATGAAGGACTAGGGGCTACCGCTAGCTGTCCTCACTTTCCAGTAAATCTGTACGAATATTTTCTTTAACTTCAGGCTAAAACAGAAAAATGATCATTCTATCCTCAAAAGAATAACAAAAACATCTTTCTTCATTTGTTTAAATTGATAAAGGCCGTGAAAATGTTGTAAGTGAATTGTTGAAGCTTCTAAAACAAAGTGAACAACCCTCTAAGCAGGATATTAAACCCTGCCACAACTCTGGAGCATCCTCAAAATTGGTGATATTATGTAGCCATTTTTCTTAATCGATTGTGATTTCGATTGTCTACAAAGAAGATGTTTCTCACGAACCAAGATATCATGAAGTATAAAAAGCATCTTTTTTTTAATTAGGCGTTTTACAATATTTTACTAACTACCTTATAAAGTCTTCGATAAGAATAGCCGTGGAAAACGTATTGGAAGAATAGTGTAAGCAATTGGTTATCCCAAACATTTGCTTTTGAAAAGTCAAAGTTCATCACAATAATGAAAATTTACCAATATCAGAGTTTTTAACACATATACTACGGTTTTCTTTCTGGTTGTATATGTTACCGGACAAACCCGATTTTAGGACAAACTAGTTTGGACTAGGATGATCCAGTTTTTCCTAACCTAACCTAACCTAACCGGACAAACCCGATTTCAGGACAAACTAGTTTGGACTAGGATGATCTAGTTTTCCTAACCTAACCTAACCTAACCTAACCTAACCTAACCTAACCTAACCTAACCTATCCTAACCCTAACCTAATCTAACCTAACATCCAAACTAGTTTGTCCTAAAATCGGGTTTGTCCGGTAGCATATATAATAACCAGAAAATAACAGCAAGAAAATAATAATAATAAATTTTTTGAAAGTATAATTTACAATTACTTTTAAAACCCGTTTTGGATCATGCTTGTTATTATGTAACTAGGATATTTATTTGATTAGCATGATTCCATGGTTTTATACTTTTATCCGTAAAAATCAAATTTTTAATTTTTATCAAGAGAACCTTTAATAAATAATCAAACAATAAACAATTACAGGTTATCCCAATAGTATATATATTACCCAGAGTAAGAACATCAATTTTTAAACATTCCTTTATGTATTTGGGTCCAAAATATTTTAATTGCTTGCCTAATGATATAAAACATACTCCACTTCTAAACACATTCTGCAGACTTGTTTTCAATTGGCTTTTGACCCAACATGATATTTCTTTTCTGAATTTCAGTTTAATCTAATAATATATGTGTTTTTTGCCCCTTCCACACAATCTTGCTTGAATTTGCAGTATTCTTTTGGTTCATATTTGTTATTTAATATTTCTTTAGTTTTTAATGCATAACATTACATTCTGTTGTTGTTGTTTTTTAGTATAATATAGCAGATGCTAACAGTAGCGGTCGTAATCTGTTTTAAGTTAATATTTAAGAGCTTTACTCACATAGTATATTTGTTTTTTTATACTGCTTTTGTTTTAACCTATGGCCACATTACTGGAAGCAGTGGCCATTTTATTTCCTTGTAGTTTCAGATATACAATATAATATGTAGTTTTTTTTGGAAAAATAAATCATTTATTCATCATATAAAAATATTGCTAGTGTCATATTTATTATTGGGTGAGTGGTGATTTGTACGATCCGTATCTAAAACAGTCCAAACAATAGTTTTCTATTTTCAGTTTTAAGGCAGTTGGTCTTTGAATCGTTGGAAAAATAAATTGTTTTATCAAAATACTAAGGAAAGGGTTAGATATAACTAATTACAGTCATATGACTATATTCAGTGGTAAAATATTAGAATTCTCCACTTATGCTTACGCTGTGAAGTCTGAATATTACATATTTATTCTATTTTCTAATGCTATAATTATGTTTATTTTTTATGAAACTATTAAAATATGTACTGAAATGAAAAGACAAGGTACAATATAAAAGAATTGTATGTTTTGTTGGACACAGTCACCGGATCAACATTTGAATGAAATGATTCAACTTGATGCTTTTTAAATTTTGATGGATTTTATTAATTTTCAAATTTATAAGATACTTTAAGTATTGTAACAAAATCAGGAAGATAAAATAAATAATATTCTTTCAATATTTACTTCACAGTAAACCATGAATGTTTTATACCACATTCAAACAAAACACCATAAAAATGATGGGGTGGTTTACTTAAAATTTGCCTGAGGGATTTGTAGATTAAGTAAAAAATATCACAGGCTCAAATAAACAGAAAACAGGAAAAAATAGTAAATGAAATGAAAAATAATACTACTCGTAAATAAATACTCCACGTAGATGTAAGGAAATTACATATCATTGTAGTAAACATGTTTGCGAAAATAAAATCTTATCGTAAATATGAGTATTTTTAACAGTTTATTTACTGTAAATTGAATTTGGAATAAAATATTTGAAATAAATTATAATAAGATAATTAACCTTGAAAATTAAAGAAAACTCATTAAAAAGAGTGGTTTGAAAATGGCTTTCGGATTCTCATGGATAAATTTATACAAAGTGATATAAAATACTCCGGATATTGGTTATCAAGCTAACACAGCAGTTATTGTAACAGTGTTATAAACGTTGTTGAAACTTCATAAAATAAAAACGATATTACCTAAATATGACCCTAGTAGATATGGATGGAGTGTACTAAATAAATTGTCATTGCTGAAATGTTGTTCTTGAGGTTTATTTAAATAATGTACATAAATTAGTACATATATATGCTTTATTCGATATATTTAATAAATTTTATAAGGTCGAAATATCTTTGTAAGTTCTTTTTGATTCTCTGAAATTTAAAATTACCTCCGTGATATTTTAAGCAATCAGCAAACAAAGTATTCTCGGACTAACTATGAGCCAACATCACTTAACTGTGAGCCAACATCACTTAACTGTGAGCCAACATCACTTAACTGTGAGCCAACATCACTTAACTGTGAGCCAACGTCACTTAACTGTGAGCCAACTTCACTTAACTGTGAGCCAACGTCACTTAACTGTGAGCCAACATCACTTAACTGTGAGCCAACGTCACTTAACTGTGAGCCAACATCAATTAACTGTGGGCCAACATCACTTAACTGTGAGCCAACATCAATGAACTGTGGGCCAACATCACTTAACTGCGAGTCAAAATCACTTAACTGTGAGCCTAAATCAATTAACTGTGAGCCAACATCACTTAACTGTGGCTAATCAATTAACTGTGAGCCAACATCACTTAACTGTGGCCAACATCAATTAACTGTGGGCCAACATTACTTAACTGTGAGCCAACATCAATTAACTGTGGGCCAACATCACTTAACTGTGAGCCAACATCAATTAACTGTGGGCCAACATCACTTAACTGCGAGCCAAAATCACTTAACTGTGAGCCAACATCAATTAACTGTAGGCCAACATCACTTAACTGTGAGCCAACATCAATTAACTGTGGGCCAACATCACTTAACTGTGAGCCAACATCACTTAACTGTGGCCAACATCACTTAACTGTGAGCCAACATCACTTAACTGTGGCCAACATCACTTAACTGTGAGCCAACATCACTTAACCTGTTACGTTTTCTGAGGTAAGGCTTAACATTATCTACTGTTCTTTAAGTAATAATTGCATCTTTATTCTCAACGAGCTATTATAGGAGATAGTTGCCAAAGGGAAGCATACATTTCAGATGACAATAGCATTTCAGCACGCCGCCAACACTGTGATTTGTGAGTACAATAATGGCAACGCCATACTGTACACAGCAAATAGAACAATTAAGAATATAGCGTGACACGCTTTAGATTATACACACCATACTTTGGCATGAGATAGTCTTAATGTTGTATTTGGGTGTAACATAACTTACATGTCTCGATAGTCGCAAGAAAAATGTATCATATTTGTACATGACATAGTTTTGATGTTGATTCATCAGAGTCAGAAGTAACTTGCCTTACTTGTAGATACATCATACGTGGGCGCAACACACTCAAGATGTAGATAAATTGTACTTAACGATGAGATAATATTCATCTTGAAATACAGGCTGTTTCTTTTAGCGCAACCCATGATTTGAAATGAAAATGACAAACAAAACATACATCTATAACACATTTTATTATTATTAAAATTTATTATTACTATTTACATAATATTAATGACATTTTCGTTTTAAATAATTTTGTTTTAAAATATTCCTCCACAGTAAACACTCTCTGGTTTTTACCAAAAACCGTGATTCTAACCTCAACTTAATGACATTGCACGAAACCCAAATAAAGTGAACGATAATGCAATAATGAAAATCAGCTGATAGCCAAGGAAGAGGAAGAACCAGGGCTATCAACCTATGAACTTGAAATTAACTTAAACCTTCATTTTCTGTAAATAGGGTTGCGTTTTAAAAGAAACCCTGTATACTTTATACGTAGACACCATACTTAGGCGGAATAGAATTTAGATCTAGATACATCATAATTAGGCATGAGATAATTTTGAATCAGATACTATATATTAGGGGTAACGTAAGTTTACAGAAAGTATTTTACAAAATTGTAGAGGCTTTGATCGGTGTAACTTAGTTTACAAATCACTTATAGTAGGTACTGGCGAAAGCACACCATCCTTAGAAGCAATGTAGTTGTGCAATTAACAATTTAAAACATTTAATGAAGTATATTTAATTGCGTCAGATAATATATAATAGTATTTTATGTCTAGTAAAATCTAAGATAGGCTATATGAATGCACTAGGTGTAGCGTTATTTTATTTAGTTTTTATTTTTAATTATTTATTTATTCATACATTAAATTGCGTATATTGGATGTTCTTAGAAAGTCTAATCAGCGGGTCCACTATAACTTATAACGTATTTAAAATTTGTAAAAAAGTAACATAAGCTAGTTCACAATATAATACTAAATTCAAGGTGGAAAAATCAATTAAAATGTACTTAAAACGTAATAACTACCAGCAGTATGACGACCAAGCTAAGGGCGCTTTCTCCGTCCACATTCTCTTATGAGTAATTTGCTGTCCCCGAATTTTTAGAATTGCATTGTTCAAAACAACTAAGAGAAATTTATTCAGACCAAAATCCTGACTTTATTGTTTGTACATTTCATGCACTTAAACATATATTCCCGTTTTTCAGCCTCCAGGCAGAAAGGTTAGTTGCACTTTCGACTCGGTGCAGTTGAAACCTTTTTATATAGTTATTAGCCAGTGTTGGTATTGAGTAAAAATACTATTTTGGTACGTAGGAAATACTGGTATTTGTGACAGTAGTTAAGTGTTATGATAAGAGTTTTAGTAATAGAAATTTAGTATATTTATAAGCATGCACAATTACACATCGTAGTAAGGCACATTTAAGCAATAAAAACTATAAATTTAACTTAATTGCTTTAGCTTATTTGTGTTGATAAGCTAAAGCAATATCTAGACTTGGTAATTGGGATGTCAGCAGTTTTAATAACATTAGAACAAGTACGGACCCCTGTGGCAGACCATGCTTCAGCTGTCTAAAAGATCTTTCTTCACGACCGAGATAAACTTTGATTGGCCTGGCACTGAAGTCGCAAAAGAAAGGGACAGTGAAGGAGGCTTTAATAACAAACCTTTGATGGAACTGTGTCATAGTCAGCTGCGAGATCAACAAAAGCTGCAGATTTATTTAACTTGTTTTCAAACTCATTCTTGATAAATGATGGCAGAGCTAGGATATCTAGTGTAGCAACCAGATCATGGATCATTTATCGAGAATGGATTAAAAAAAAACGAAAAAATGGCACATACAAAAGCTATCTAAGTGCCAAGTGAAATATAGGCACATTGTCTTTAAACATTACACTGTTTATATTAGTTTAAAATACTTTCTGAGAATTCTGGGCTGTTTAGTTGGCACTACTGATGATCCAACTGTCAGTACCTTGGCTTCACATGCATGTAGGCCACTCTCGCACTCACCTGGTAAAAGAAGAGTCGTGTTCAACAAATTGGACTCTTTAGAGGAGCTGTGTGTTTCACACGAACTCATATACATTTAAAATACTTCCCTTTAACGCATTTAATATATTATACTCAGTTTAATAGCGTGATACTAACATCAAAATAATAACAAAGTACATAGCCTAAAATTTATGACCAAAAAAAGGAGTTATAAAAAAGTGATGGAAACTACACGGTATTGACGTACAAGAATATACTGTATTAAATGCTGCGACCAAAGGATATTCTTGAATATTCGATTGTTATTAAGACCATAAATGGATATCATATATGTGATTTATTTTGTTCGTTTGTAAGCTATTCTTAACATTTTCATTGAACATTATTAATTGTTTTATGCATAATTTTGTTGATTATCAAGCGAAGCATACCAAGAAGATAGCAAGCACTCCAGGCAAATTGACAATGTTATATTTTTTTAAGTTGGGTTACATCGCCCTCTATAAATACTCAAATTGTATTGTTCATACAAAATCAATTTACTGTTTATAGGTAAAATTTCAAATTTGTGTCCAAGATCACGAGTGGGTAGATGAAAAATGTATGATAAACTGACTAACTGGGGTGGCATTGTTGTGAATGCTGATGATCATTCAACATGTGCTTTTTGTGTTTGGTGGATATTCTTTAAAGGCGAATTCACACTGGAGAAAACAAATTAAAAATAACCACATATTTTTTTCTTAATCCATATAAACTGAATGTATTTATATTAACAAAGTAGTTATTGTTATTAAAATAATGGAGTCACAAAACGGTTCAAAAACAAGTACTTTAACAACCAGACTATTTCATAGTTTTCAAGATTTCGACTGTGCCAAATGACTATAAGTAACCTAATAGTCTGTAAACTCTCGCTCCTGTGGCCACTCGAACCCCAAGTGGTTTTTGGCCACGTCAACAGTGTCTCTCCATCTTCTTCTGTCTTGAGCCTTCTTCCAGAGTAGTTCCAAACTATCTTAAATTCCTCTCCACTTGGTCTTTCCAGCGGATTCTCTCTATCCTGCTGTCACTAAACCCTCTCAAAACATTTTCATCATTTTGTCCTCTTCAGTACAAATAACATATCTCATTCATCTCATTCTTTTACTCCTTATCACATCAATATTGATATATTTTATCATGATTTGATTTGTTTCTGAATCGCCTCGTTTTTCCTTCCAGCATAGGTCCAACACTTCTTCTAAGTATTTTGTTTCCCAATGTTACTATTTCCTTTTGTGATATTTTTTGAGTGCTCAGACCTCTGAACTGTACATTAGAACTGGCAGAATTATGGGTTTTGTAGATTTTGATTCAGCTTTCCATGTTAGGAGTTTACTCTTAAGGATTTTTAACGGGCTCCAATAAGTTCTTTCTCCGCCGCTGCTAATTTTGAGTTTTCTGAATACATTTTGAGTAGAATTTTAACATCTTCTCTATTATCATCATATTTTATTTTAATTCCCAAGTTTTTATTATTTTACTAGTGTTTCGAACTCCTTACAGACGTCTGTTAACAAACCAATTTCATGAAATACCAAACCAATTTCTTCCCAATTATGATTTGGCTTTTATTATTAGCAATGATCATTTAATTAAGAAATTCCTACTGTTAGTTAGTCGTCCCATATTCGACGTAGTGGGCAACAGATTGCAGCCCGTAAATCTGGCAAAGTAATGTGAAGTGTTTCTGCGGTCTGTTTCCGATTGAAGCCAATTCTGACGCCTCCAACTACTTGTTTGTAGTCCTATATATAGCTGGTCTCTGTAGGTCACAAGTTCGACAACCACGTACCCAGCACGTGTAAAAATAATGCAGGATTGTAACCTAGGATAAAAATGTTGGTAACCGGTGTCTCGAGATAAATTTTTCATGCTAGTAATTTTATGTAATGTTACATTTTGAACAAAATTGTGCATCACCTGTATTAAAGTACTATGCACTTTGTTTAAAAGTTTTTCACAAGCCACTAGTGATTCTGTTTTCAATAAAACTGGGATGATATTTATGTCTAAAACAGGATTAAAACAGAATTATGCATGTGCAAAGTGTAAAATATCAAACATTGCATGAAATCCAAAATATAAATATTGACTCTATTTGTTAGTATTAATAATCCCACAAGGAACACGCGTCCTGAATGGAGTTTTTATTCATCATCATGAATATTACCAACCGATGGCAAGCACACACAATATCTAGTCTAGCAATCTAGACACAATATGGCAAGCACATTGTGTCTAGATGCTGTCTTGCTTGTTAAAATACTCTTGACATTCTTCCTAAAGAAAATCGAAGATAATATAGAAATAGATGATTCCTCATCACAAAGCCAAGTCCAATTCTCTCGAGTAGAACCACTGGGAAATCGTTCACTATAAGTTCCGTAGACCCGAAGCCCCATTATATTACTGGTATAACATCATTCCCACTTCAAATTCGTGAGTTTAGGTGTGGAGATGGACTAAACTAATCGATAGGTTGACATCTACAGGATCATTCTTTCCAAGAAGGGATTTGGAAGGGTTAAACCATCGATTGCCTTTGTTAAATCGGAAATTAGATATTTGTTTTGTCCATCAAAGGATTACAAAATCAATTCCCAGAGGATATTAAGGTAAGAAGTTTTCCATTTGAACTGGAAAGTTTGAGGTATGAGAAAACTTATATCAGACTTTAATATAATTAATTTTAGTACACTTCATTCATAAATTGCAATGTACTCATTGCACCTATCTATCATGACCTACTGAAAGCACCGGTGTGAGATAGATGGACTGAATGGTGGAAGTGAGAGAGAAAAGTACTATACACTCACTGTGTTATTCCATTACTGTTTTTATGTAAACTAGGTAGACGGTAGACCACGAGCTGTCAGCACAGTAGCAAGCACCACTAATCACGTCATCAGCAGTAGTAACCATTAACGAATCACGCTTAAAACGATTATATCAGATCATTATTTGGTGTTAAAACACAATTAATAATAATGTAACAATAAACAGCAATAAAATAAACTCGTACAGTTCATCACAGTTTTTCCTACAACTAAACAGTGTTGCGGAAGTTGAACACTTGAAGGCAGAAGTTAGTTACGCCCATGATGTACAGTGGCGGATCGATGGAACGATTCCCCTCCGCAGCTGAAATCTTTATATGCTCTGAATATAACATGCAGATCACAATCTATCCGGCCTAAATGAATATGCATAGTTTTGTAAGTACAGCCTACATACTATCTATAGAGGTGTTACATGCGTAGCGAAATTATTACTATAACTGGCGCCAAACACTTTTTCAATTTTCGTGAACATTGGGATGATAAAGTAATAGTGCTTTAACTTAAATTTGAGCGGATAAAACTGTAAATATTGTAAATTTACTTAGATGAGACTGCATATACAGATATGAACTTCATCATATAAAAATGTACGTCACATTTTCTTCGTGGAATGGCACATTTTTTACCTAAAAGTGCATTCCAATCAGATTGTTTTATCATTCCACTTCAACTGGTGTCACAGATTAGTGCGTTCGTTTGTTAAAATTTGTAAGTAGGATTGGTTAGAAAAGTAAAATATTCTCAATCCACATTTGATCACTTATATATCTCTTTTCTTACTTTTCTTATATCTTATCTTTTCTTATATACATATATATATATATATATATATATATATATATATATATATATATATATATATATAATGTATGTATATATATATATATATATGTATGTATGTATGTATATCTATATTTGTATAATTTCGTTATATAAATTAAAGATAAATAAAGATAGTAAAAATGCCATTTTTATAATCTGATGTCAAAAGTACACTTCCCCGAATTAATAATTATATTATTATTTAAAGAAAACACATCAATCTTAAAGTATTTAATAATAATAATAATAATAATAATAATAATAATAATAAAATTGATTATCTCATAATAATAATCATTGTATAGTTTTATAACCTAGATTCACTGTACAACTGATATCATCGGCATCGACTTTGTTATTTATTATTAAATAGTAATTCATTGCTAAGTGTTATCCTAAAACAAATAATCTAAAATATGGAAAGAAATCAAACGATAGAAAATTCATATGTTAAATATTATAAAGCGTAATTAAAATTATTATTATTAAAAGAATTATAGCCATCTGCTGCACAGTATTGGGTAGGGAGCCAAGAGTTCTGCCTCGCCAGACTTGGACCATTGTACAGAGGATCTTTGCCAGGAATGCATCTATATTGTTTGTTTCACGACATCTTATATAACCCAGCCAGTCACTTTAATTTTCAATTAAATCCGTAGTAAATATGAAAAACTATTTATCTAGTTTTTCTTTTAAAATTAATCTCATTGGGATTTTCGTAGTTGTAACCGAAAATAAGATTTAAAACAAAATAGACTTTTCGTAGTTATTATTACGAAACGAGTTTATTCGGGGAATAAGTATGTTACCAGAAAATATAGACCTACAGTACTTCTACCCACTTGTGAAGAAATGTCAATATTTTCAATGCGTGTAGAAAGTGAATAAATACCGAAACTAAATGTATTAAACCTTTATACAAATGTTAACTACAATTTACTAGTAAAATCAGTAAAATCAGTAAAATTATTCAGATAAGATTGGTTTTAATATTAAAATAAACAAATTTTTATATTATGCACAATAGGGTCCATTGTTTCGACTATTCCCTTTGAGTCCTAATTTTTTCAATATCATTTTTAATTTTTGATTTTGTAAAGTTTTTAACTATCCATGTTGTTAAATTTTGATTGTTATTGTATCACAAATATAACTCAGATATACTTTTAAATACTGCCACTCGATTTAAGTTCATTCAAACTAAGAACACAGAATCAAGTGAATAAATTACTAAACTTGTTTGAACCCAATTAAATTAATATAAGCTGAGTACAGTGCTTCTATTCGTTTAATTGTTTCATAATGTTTTGTTCTTAGTTTCAACTATCATGATCTCTTGTAATATTACACATATATATGTTTATAGTAAAAACTCAGTAAAAATAAGTATGTAAATGTAGAAATTGTGTTTTCTTTCTAGGTCAACCTTGCTGAAGAGTTCGATATTCTGCAGATCGTCGGTGAAGGCTGGTTTGGGAAAATACTACTAGTGGAACACAAGGTAACCTCTCAATTGCTTAAATCCTGTACAATAGTTGGAAATTAATTTCAGTTCACCTAATTAATTTACCAACACATCACACATCCTAGTCTTAGGCTTATACATGTATTTTCTTACTAAAATTTCTTACATAGACAAGTTACAGATATTCGTTAGTTTTCAAATAAACAAACAATTTTTTATACATTTTTGACATTCATTATATTGTACATTTATTTTCTTTTTTATTTATCTATGGCCCGTTTACAATTCTTAAATAATTGATCTACTGTAAATAGCGATAGTGATCTTGTCAACTTCGAAGATTTTTGCCCTCAAAATATAAAATAAAATGTCTTGTTACTCCTAGTAAAATACGATATTTATTTTACAGCTGAAAGTCAATTATTATAACAAAGCCAACAAAGATGCAACACTGAAACGAAAAATACAAAAATGTTATAAGTTAAAAAAAGACTTATTAGTTTTTTTATCTACCTTGCGCTAGATGTCAACCTGCTACGGGAAACGTAGTCGTCGGAGCTCCAAAGCTAGCTGACCATCGTGAACGAAAGTTGCCAACTTACACAAAGCTAGTTTCAACAAGTTGAAACACTCCCTCCCCCACGTGCCTAAAGGGAAATCAATATAAAAGAGTATTTCTCCCTAACACTTACTTTTTAATTCCGTATAATTACTTTATTCAAGGTAATACAATAAAAATTCACTGTTTTATTGTATTACCTTAGTAGGTAATACAATACTTACATCTTATTCTTAAAATAATAATTTTGTTTTAATCCACTTATGTATTTTTAATTATTAATATTTAATCTTGTACATGGTACATTTCAACAACTGAGTTGTAAATAATCAATGCATTTAAATGGTGTATGTAAGCCATCCGTCAAATATGTTTTTAGTTCGGTGTATTTTTAAGAATAGAAAATTACGCGTTTTGATTAAACTATATATTAAGGTGGTGAAATCGGTTTTCGGTGAGTTAATTATTTCCAAATTTTATGACCAAAATTAGTTTAAACATTCCCTTGAGATAGGAAAAATATTTTAAAAAAATGTATAACCACTAAATTAGAACTTGCGGCCTTTGAAGTGGTGAATTTAGATGATTAAGACAAAACGATTCAAAGTACAAATTAATTTTCTTACTAAAAAATCTTTAACACATAACTAAACGGGTTAAGATGTTTTTCATTTTTTTTATCAATTATAAAGGTATTACATTTCAAAAACATTTAAAACATCCCTTCAGTTATGTGTAAAAAACGTAGTTATAAAAAATTAAATTTGTACTTTGAACGGTTTTGTCTTAATGTTGATTTAAAATAATCTAAATTCTCGACTTCAAAAGGCCACACGTTCTAATGTATTGGTTAAACATTTTTTTGTATACTTTTCCTGTCTCAAGGGATTGTACATAAACTAATTTTGATCATAAAATAATTAAATCACCGAAAACCGATTGCACCACCTTAATATTAAAATCAGCACATTTATACGTGATGTTCCCATGGTCGTTATTTAGCAAAGACAGGAAGTATAAATTATATCTGTCAAGGAGTACGTGCACGTGATTCTTGATGGAACCAACCATCGTCCCTTACACGACGCTCTGAGGACTCTCATAATCCCCAAATTCATGCTCTCAATGCGTCCTTAACTAATTTGCATATACATTAGTAACGCAAAAGTAATTAACATTACCTTGTCTATGAAATGAAAGTGCTTACAACTTAAAAGGCTATCCTCAGCCGGTGTACGAGTGAGTTCCGGGTGATTTTCTCACCTGCATAAATACAAGTTTCAACGACAAGTTCCACTCCTGTTTAACCATGATCCTCAATTACCTCTCACCAATCTGCCTATACAGTAATCTTTAATCACACTCCTATTCAACCTGCTGGGCCCCCAAAGCCTGTGTTCACACTAATTTGATTCGCACTTGGCATACCACTCAAAATGCCAAAACACGACCCCCAATAGGAGCTCATTCACACTCCCACGCAACCTGCCAACTAGTGACTTTCAATTGGGCACCTCTTCGAACTAAATTCTACATTATATTTAACCCTTTGGGGACTGAATGACTGTATTTCATCATTTACGATTTTTCTCTATAGGACCTAAGTATGGTCAATACTAAATTTCACATTGAGAACCGAATGATGATATTCCACAATTTGAAGTTTATTACATACAATATACCATCCAATTTACCGCTTACGATAACTTATACGTCTTTGGGATGATATGCAGACGTTCGAGAACGTCTTTTTGACATCTGGAACCAGATGTTGGAATATAAAGTGAATGAACTGGCAATAATGGACAGAGAGTTAATTTTAATAGACGAATCTCACAGTATTAACAAAATATTTCGTATTATATTTTATATTTTCAATCCGATTGTTAGAATTTTTTCTGTGTTTGTAGTTGATTAAGTTTAGACTTTAATAACACAGTTTTCCACACGTAAAATATTTATTGTTTATGAGCTGTAAGCTTAAAAAATATAAATAAGTACATTTTTTATCAGAATAAACATTTTTTGACAAAATATAAATACTTAAAAATTATGAGATGACTTTTTGGACATTTATTCTGATAAAGTACTCAATTACAAACATTCTGGTCGAGGAAGTACCTTTGTATCTGTATTAGGACATATTTTATAAATAAATTTATAAATATTTGCGTATTTCCAAATGTTCAGCCTAAATATTTTACATGTCGCGCTTTAAAAGTGAGGGGAGAAAATTATTTAGCACTTTTTTTCGGTCCTCAAAGAGATTAATAAAGTATAGAATTTCGTAAAATATGCGTTTAATGTTCAGGTGACAGACACGGAGATGGTGCTGAAGGCGTTGCCCAAGCCGTACGTGTCTGTTAAGGACTTCTATCGGGAGTTCCATTACGGACTACACCTGTCAGCCCACAAGAACATAGTCAGCACTCACGACGTGGCCTTCGAGACTGCAGGCTTCTACGTGTTCAGCCAGGAGTACGCCCCTCTGGGTGACCTCACATCCAACGTCTCTGAGACGGGCATAGGTGAGCTGCACAGCAAGAGGGTGGCTAGGCAGGTATGTAACTGACAGGTAAATTGCCCAGAAGTAACAAAGCTGTATAGGTAATCTTCTAGGACAGAGATCATTGACAGATAGTTGATGTAAATGGCGTTCATAAATATTGAAGGGGGTCAGCTGTTGATTCTGGCTAATCCGAGGGCTTTAGGAATGGACATTTGATATAGCCACATTATGGACGGTCCAAAGGAAAAAAGCACTTCTTTGTTAAGCTAGACAATTTATAAACTATTAAACTATAGACTTTTTATTATAAATTGAGAATATCCTTTTTAATTATTACAAATGGAAAACTTTGAAATCTAATTTTTTGTAGATGTTTTACAAATCTACGATCCTAAACTTTAGGATTAGGTACAGATGTCAAATAAAGAAATATCTGTAAAATTATTTCCAAACCCTTTGTTAATCAAGTAGCCACTATTTTTTGAATAGATAGTTTGCACCTCAAAAAGGTTTATCACAAAAAATTCAAAATTTCAAAAAACTTGATTACATTTATTTAGCATATTATTATTCCGCATTGAATAATATGGTAAATTTTATTTAGCTTATTGAATGATTATTCCACTTCCGTTTCAAAGTTTTAAATCATATGACATTGATTTTCCGATTTAAATTAATATCATTATTAATTTGTGTTAAACATTTATTATTTTTTATAATTGTTTTGGTTTAGGGATGTAGTTTAAGAACACAATGGCTACGAATTTGTTCTAGTAATTTTTGTGCTGCTAATTTATTTTTAAAAACATTCTTGTACATAAACATCTTAAACCAGACTAGTGTAAAGAAAATCTTAAAATAAATTAAAAGTAAAACATATTTTGTGATAAATTACACCTGTACGTATTTTTTTGTTGAAATTTTTATTATTATCTTTGCCTGAAGCAGTAGATTAATAATATATGAACATTTATTGCTAGAATTGTATAGATAACTATAAATGAGGGAGTTATGTTTTTTGTACAATTTGCGGGCTGGAGCAGACGGGGACAGTGGGGTAGAGAGAGGGGGAAGAACCACGTCATAGGCCTATGTGTGTTAGTGAGGCAGGCTCTTTGCTACTCCTAGCGACAGTTGCGGCGTATCTGGAACTAAATTCCTTGGAGTGCTTAACTGGAAGCCATTATGAACACCTTTAAGAGGTGGTGCAATTGGTTTTCGTTGAAGTGATTATTTCCTAATTTTGTAATCAAAATTAGTTAATGTACCTTCCCCTGACAGGAAAATATATAATTTTTTTAACCACTACATTAGAACTTGAAGTGGTGAATTTAGCTTATTTTAAATAAGCGTTAAGACAAAACCGTTCAAAGTATCATTTATTTTCTTGTAACTACGTGTTTTACGCATAACTGAAGGGATCCATTTTTTTTTAATTTTTTTAAATGTACAAATATTTATAATTTTAAAGGTAAAAAGGGTATTTTTACCCTTAAAATTATTAATATTTGTAAACTTGTTTAGATGAAAAAACATCTTAATCCCTTCAGATATATGTAAAACACGTAGTTTAAGGCATATTGACTAATATTGATTACAAATTTGGGAAATAATTAACCACCGAAAACCGATTGCCCTACTTTTAATAAGTAATGTGCTTGTAGCTGAAGAATTTACTCATAAGACTAAGTACTAACATCATCTCCAGAAAATCACGCTGTCTAGTTAACTTGCTTGTAAATCACGTAATGAGCGAGAAACTCTTGAGCTTGAGTTAAGATTGGTTAGTTCATTGTGTATCTCGTGTTTCAGAGACTCATTCACTTTCAATATTCAAAAAGAAATGATGACATACATTATAAAACATTTGACTAAGATGCTTATTTGTGTTGTTATAAAATTTTTAAAAGTAATTTACATGTTATTTAATAAATAAAAGGATCAATATATTCCTGTGGCAACTAAAAAGGCAATATACGTTATTGTTTTGACTTTCATACTTGTTGTCTCTTTGACAAGAAGAAACCACTTACTTTGCTGGTTCTTCTGTTCTTGTATATAAAGTAATCTTTTGAAGCTTTAGGTATTCTATAGTTTACACAAAATATCTAAAAAAAGATTTAATCATGTTTTTGAAAAATAATTATCATATAAAAATATATCTATAATTTGTGTTTACTCCAGGACATTTTATGTGTTAATTTATTTATTTCATTTTATTTTTTTAAAGGTTACATTACATTAGAGGAAGTAAATCTACACATTTTGACTGCTATTGCATAAAAAATTAACGATATCTACGTTTTGAGTGTTATCGTCTTGTAGGAGAGCAGAACACTAATTCAGGAAAACCCAACAATTACTAATTACAGGATACCCTATTATATACAACGTACGAAGAAGCACACACACACCATCACGTCAAGCTAATGGAAGTAGTAGTTGTACTTTTAAGAATTTTTGGAGAGAAATTCATCTCATATTGTTTAATACTTTCCACTTAACAGATTTTAAAATTATTTTGAGGAATAACATCCCTACATGAACACCAAGTAAAATTTAAATGGTGTCCACAGAGAAGAAAGAAACAGAGGTCACATCCAACAATGTGCTGAATCAATGTCGAATAGTTAGTTTCCATGTTTAACAATGGGTCAGCACCATTGTCAGACCTTCCCTTTTCCCCTTCCAAATTATAATTATTAGTACAGACTTATAAATATGTACATTCGTTGCAACCAAATTGTAATGGCATCCACTGCGCCCATTACAAAGTGACTTCTGTCTGTTGTGGAATATTAACATCCTAATGGTGCATTCCCCTAGTTTCTGATTTGTCTATATATCGGCTTCACAAGCTTGAAAGTATACATTGACTAAAACTTTCTGATTTTGGATCCATTGCTTGTTTCTGTATTCCCGTGGCTGTTCGCCAATTCACCACGTGCTGTGTCGCTCAAATGACAGCGCGATTATTTCTGTGACTGACACAGAGACATTTCCAGTAACGTCACAGAAGACCACGACACCTTTATGACGCAGTAGACGTTCTCTTTATGACGTAAATTCTCTTCATTCTAGAAGTGCTTTCATACATCTTATCTTGAGATCGTACATTATCTTTGTAATTATTACGTATTATATCCCTTTTGTTAAGTTTTCACTAAATCTTTATTTTATTTAAGACGACCTTTTCCCATACTGCTAATCCATCGCTGAAAGTCAACTGTATAGTGTACGTGCAATTTTACCGTCATCGGGCTAATACATGCTTTTATATTTCAACTGTAGGCCTACGGTCGTGTTTGTTACTGTAATGAGTTATAGTAAACACTTTATGATTATCATAGGTCCAGCATAGTAGGCCATAAGTTCGTTAATAAGTGGTGCGTGACAAACTACATAAACTCCCGATCACGTTACCATTTAGAAATTATAAAGGAGCGTTACGTGCCACGAAAATGGAACAAAATTGGATTTCTAATTCAAGGATTCGATCCGTAATACCGATCGTATTCCAATACTTGAAATGCCATTTGATAGGCAAAGAACTATTCCAGAGTACCGTAAGTTAGGTTTTGTAAAAAAATTAGCATTTTTACTATTTTTAATTATTTTTCAATTCAATTCAAATATATTTATTACTTGCGAAAAATTACAATTTGTACAAGCAGTTTATATTTATCTCTCAAACCCAAGGCTAATTGAGAGAAAACCTATAATTTGTTTACAATTATGGTGTTACAATTACACGTAAAACATATTTTTACACATATATACTGTAGTGCATTTTTTTTTTTTTTTTTTTTTTTTTTAACTTCCTTAAATCAAAAACAATACAACAATAAATTAGATAACAATAATTATAAAAAATTTTAATATGTGATACGGTACTTTAAGTGTCATTTTTCACAATTTAAATTTAAAACTCATAATATCAACTTCTGGTTCGCTAGATAGAACCCTTAGGCCTTATTAGTCAAACACAGCTCACTATACTTCATTCTAATAATAAACACGAACTGCACAGCTAAAATAGTTCCGAATGATATAGCACACTAACGGTAGGGCTGTTGATTTTCTATTGGTGGCTTGACGGTTTCGGAAAACGGATACCTGATGTGATGTAATTACTTGTTGTTATATTTCATGATATTTAATCGAAATGTAACTAACCGATTGTTATGACGTCAGCTGGCGGCGGCCCTGGAACACATGCACGCTCGAGACTTGGTTCACCGGGACGTCAAGCTGGACAACGTCCTCGTCTTCAAGTCTGACTTTTCACGAGTGAAGCTGTGTGACTTCGGGGAAACCCGGAGGGCGGGGACCTTGGTCACTCGACGGAACGAGTGGCTTCCCTACTCCCCTCCAGAGGTGCTGATCACAGCCACTGACGAGACCTACAAGTGAGTATTGCTGACGAACTATTGCGTTTATTAGGTGGGGGGGGGGGGGTTTATTAAGGGGGATTCTGGTAACTCGCATTCAAATCTTTTTTTCCAAAAGACCTATGATAAATTTTCTCAAATCAATCAAAGTAATCCACTGGTAATCCTTCAACGAGTATTTTCATTAATTCTTAAATTAAATTAAATTATCATTGTTGATAACTGGTTTATTCCATTTTGTTGGTTTTTTTTTACTCCTTCTATTTTAAAACATTTTTAATTAGTGTTTCACAAAAAAAAATAAATAAATAAATACACTAAGCAATAAACATTTTATATTACACTACGACAAAACGACAACAAAGACAATTTTTGAAAATAGGAAAAATGAGTAAATATCGGCTTTATCATTAAAAGGTTTGTCTAAGGCCACGCACTACACCCTCTCTAGTTACATTGATATTATATACTATCAGAAAGGCCTACGTTAAATATCTTCTACAAGCATTACGTTGCTCGCAAGTAAAATTATTAGTTTTAGTCATTTATTTATTCATTTATTTATTTAAGTCAACGGTAAACCTTTATGTGATGTATACATATTGTACAGGAAGTCTTAATATATGATATTTTAACATTAATTAACATTTGTCTGGTATATTAATAATTAAAGCGATCCAAAATTATAGATAAATAATCAAATTTTAGTTAATTTCAGTTAGTTAATTTAGTTAGTTATAGTATTGATACTAATCACGTTACAAAATCACAGAACTAATAAAAACAAAATGCCTAGTGTGATAGTTATGATCCGTTTAGTAACAACTTGTATACAGACTACTCATCACAATCGTTAGTAACACCTTGTATACAGGCTAATCATCACAAGCGTTAGTATCAACTTGTATACAGGCTACTCATAATGAGCGTTGGTAACAACTTGTATACAGGCTAATCATCACAAGCGTTAGTATCAACTTGTATACAGGCTACTCATAATGAGCGTTGGTAACAACTTGTATACAGGCTACTCATAACGAACGTTGGTAACAACATGTATATAGGCTACTCATAACAAGCGTTGGTAACAACTTGTATACAGGCTACTCATAACGAACGTCGGTAACAACTTGTATATAGGCTACTCATAACAAGCGTTGGTAACAACTTGTATACAGGCTACTCTTAACGAACGTTGGTAACAACTTGTATACAGGCTAATCATCACAAGCGTTAGTATCAACTTGTATACAGGCTACTCATAATGAGCGTTGGTAACAACTTGTATACAGGCTACTCATAACGAACGTTGGTAACAACATGTATATAGGCTACTCATAACAAGCGTTGGTAACAACTTGTATACAGGCTACTCATAACGAACGTTGGTAACAACATGTATATAGGCTACTCATAACAAGCGTTGGTAACAACTTGTATACAGGCTACTCATAACAAGCGTTGGTAACAACTTGTATACAGGCTACTCATAACGAACGTTGGTAACAACATGTATATAGGCTACTCATAACAAGCGTTGGTAACAACTTGTATACAGGCTACTCATAACGAACGTTGGTAACAACATGTATATAGGCTACTCATAACAAGCGTTGGTAACAACTTGTATACAGGCTACTCATATTGAACGTTGGTAACAACTTGTATACAGGCTACTCATAACGAACGTTGGTAACAACATGTATATAGGCTACTCACAACAAGCGTTGGTAACAACATGTATATAGGCTACTCATAACGAACGTTGGTAACAACATGTATATAGGCTACTCATATCAAGCGTTGGTAACAACTTGTATACAGGCTACTCATCACAAGCGTTAGTATCAACTTGTATACAGGCTACTCATAACGAACGTTGGTAACAACTTGTATACAGGCTAATCATCACAAGCGTTAGTATCAACTTGTATACAGGCTACTCATAATGAGCGTTGGTAAGAACTTGTATACAGGCTACTCATAACGAACGTTGGTAACAACATGTATATAGGCTACTCATAACAAGCGTTGGTAACAACTTGTATACAGGCTACTCATAATAAGCGTTGGTAACAACCTGTATACAGGCTACTCATAACAAGCGTTGGTAACAACCTGTATACAAGCTACTCATAACAAGCGTTGGTGACAACCTGTATACAGACTACTCATAACAAGCGTTGGTAACAACCTGTATACAGGCTACTCATAACAAGCGTTGGTAACAACCTGTATACAGGCTACTTATAACAAGCGTTGGTAACAACCTGTATATAGGCTACTCATCACAAGCGTGAGTAACAACTTGTATACAGGCTACTTACTCATAACAAGCGTTGGTAACAACATGTATACAGGCTACTCATAACAAGCGTTGGTAACAACCTGTATACAGGCTAATCATAACAAGCGTTGGTAACAACCTGTATACAGGCTACTCATAACAAGCGTTGGTAACAACCTGTATACAGACTACTCATAACAAGCGTTGGTAACAACCTGTATACAGACTACTCATAACAAGCGTTGGTAACAACCTGTATACAGACTACTCATAACAAGCGTTGGTAACAACCTGTATACAGGCTACTCATAACAAGCGTTGGTAACAACCTGTATACAGGCTACGCATAACAAGCGTTGGTAACAACCTGTATACAGGCTACTCATAACAAGCGTTGGTAACAACCTGTATACAGGCTACTCATAACAAGCGTTGGTAACAACTTGTATATAGGCTACTCATCACAAGCGTTAGTAACAACCTGTATACAGGCTACTCATAACAATCGTTAGTAACAAACAACTTGTATACAGGCTACTCATAACAAGCCTTCGTTATCAATATTCTATGAAGACACATTCGCAATGGCATGTGTGACAAACCGAACAGTTTTATATCGTTAGTAATTTCATTTCCAATACCCATCAGACGAGGAATACTGCTGTGGTAGCTGTGTAGTGTTGGCATGGCACGCCTGCAGAATATATCCTGCGATCTAATGGTGCTAGGAATCCAAAATTCAACAAGAGTCAGTAGATCTGAGCAGTCTATGATCCCATTGATCATCTTGTGTAGAAATAAAGCGTCAGTCTTCTAGTCTTTAGTAGGGGGGAGACCCAAGGTACGTCTAAGATCTCGACAGGTACATCAAGGTAACGATATCCAAGACGTAAGCTTGGATTCTTATCAGTCGGATCTGGATCTGCTCTAAGGCTCCAATATGTCCAGCCTGGTAAGGGCTCTAAACTACTGAGGAGTATTCAATGATCGGGCGTACTACAGTTTTGAAGAGTGTGGTAATAGTTGATGGAGACTGGAAGTCCTTTGATGTTCCGAATATGAATCCCATTAATGATATAGTTCTGTTGCATATGTGTAATACGTGATTCCACGGATTTAGATCATTGGACTAGACAATGCCAAGATCGCTGAACTTATCTACTCTGGTCAGTGTAGAGTTGAGAAGCATGTAGTCATAGAGTATAAGAGATTCAGTTATAAAATAGGTAATAATGGCGCTTGTACCACTAATAACAGGTGAACTGGTAGGGTTATGTAAAGTGTACGGTGAATGGAATGGAATCTTTTAGATGGATGGGTAGAGTATCCTATGTAATGATCAAACATATTAGTAAGAAAAAAATATTAAGCATACATGAACTAGTTTTCTAAGGGGAAATCGTCTAGTTTATGCGGAACAGGGACTCATTGTATCTTGGCCTTGCCGTACAATATAATGTTAAGTTGGTCATACACATGAATCATTTGTACCTTAGACCTACACTGTAAGGACAGTATTTCAGGTAACCAGCTTTGAAACGGTCTATCATGGTGATTTTTGCTCTTTAATTAGCTATGGTTTAATGTTCTGGAGAACATCACCACATAAAAAAGATATTTATTTTACAAAAAAATTTATTAGAAATCTTGCATGGGCAAGTTCTCGTATCTCTTGTCATAATCTGTTTAACAATTTAAATTATTAACAGTACCAGCACTTTACATTTTATAAATTGCAGTATTTATCAACAAAAATGAAGACAAACTTATTAAAAAAATTTTAAAACACAAATATGACACTAGAAAGAAAGATTTATTTAAATACTCATCACACAGACTCAAATTATTAGAAATGTACCATTTGTAGATGGGAATATAGGTATGGAATGCTTTACCTAAACAGATAAGATCTGAAAATAATATGAATACCTTAAAAAACATCTCAACTCTTTTCATATACGCTCTCTTCTTAACCAAAACTTCTTCAACTCTTTTGTCCCTACAGCATCACCGAGTTTTTGATATGGAAAAATTAACCTTAGAACATTCATAGAATTTAACGATACAATTTTGTATTTTTGGAACAAATACCCACATATTAATTATTTTTATTTCTACATGTGTTTACCTTTGTAAAAACAGAATAAATCTAAACTTATTTGATGAATAAATTGAAAATTAAATTAAATTAAATTTTAAGGTATTATTAAATAAGGGACGAAAACAATAAAGAGGAGTTAGTACAAATATCGTATTTTAACATATCTTCAATGTACTTTCACTTGATTTTAAGCAGTATATTATTTATCTCAACAGATAAATTGTACAGTTAAGAAAATAGAGGGTTTTAAATTAAGTGTAATATTTATTGTTGGTATCCACGTATGTATCTTTTATTAATTTGCCAGAAGTTAGCCTGTAACTGATGGTTAGTGTACATCGAACCAAAGTAGTCCGATGATTGCTGTGGCATGTGAAGCCCCCTCCTCACTTCTCGCCCAGCAATGTTGTTAGATATAAATTCATTAAAAATATTGATGATCTGTCTAACATCATTGATGGTGTTGTTGAGGTAAACAAACACGATAATTTGATGTTATAAACAAACATGTGTGTTTTGGTTATTGATGTTTGGAGATTTAATTACAGATAAAGGACCGCTATTTCACTTGATAAACATTATTTTATAGCACTTTCTATTCTTAATTTCTCCTCCTCTTCTTTTTCTTTGTACATTTCCTCTGTCTGTACTTCACTCCCGGAGAACCGAATAGTGATTGAATATTTGACTCTGGATTCTTTTACAGGAGTGTTCATGTTCACATGTTATTATTCTAGAGATATCTTCCATATCTTTAATGTCGTAGTTTATCATTGCCTTCCACATTCTATATCGTTGTCAAGCTACTTGATCCTACTCCTAGGGCAATAGAGTGCTCATGTTCATCCGACCTCTCCCGTTGGCTCTTGTGTTAAGTGGTCTCCTTATCCCGGGAGATACTCGGTCCCTTCATCCGTTAGCGGTTTGTTTCCAAACTTTGCCTCCTCTCTACCACGGGGAGATGGATTTAAGGAATTTCCATTCATTGGAAATAGGACCACATCGGCTTTTCTCATTTCCTCTGGTACTTTTAGAAAAGAACTCAATATAAAAACTTTTTATTTGATATATTATGAGTTGGACTAGAGGCTAACATTAAGGTAATAAAGAAGACAAATACGAGAATTGGACCGTTATTGATTGCGTTGTGTCAGTGATAAGTATCCGTCCGTGGTTTTGAAAACTAAACGTGAAAACAACATTAGTTTAGAAGTTTGCTGGCAGACAACTTGGAAAGTGGCCCACCTTCACTTTTCCAAGAGTGCATAGATTACAATGAACATTTACATTTGAAAAGTTTGGGAAATCCTACATTGCAATACAAAAGACAATTTCTTTAAATATCAAAGATACCAAGAGGTAAGTATCAAACTTGTCAACTACGCGCAAATTAAACACTTTAACAAGCTCTGATTCTATGATGAGGTATAGGTCTTTATGCATGCCCTAGATATTGATTGGGCTCTACATGAATTATTCCTTCTAAGAATTAGTCGATATTGGTAATAAAAAGTAAAATTGTTCTTCTAAACTAATCATTTACTTTTTTTGTAACCGTATCTACTCATATCTTCATGATCGGCATCTTATTGATAAATAAGTGGAAATAATCCCTATCACGCATAACATATATTTGGGCATAACATACCCAAATATATAACATACTTCAAAGTCCCAGTACCCCTCACCGTATCTTGCAAAAGTCCTTATAACTTTTTCTGTCTTACTCCATTTTCTATCTCTTAAACTAATAAAAAAAAGGATGTGTTTGTAGAAACGTTTAAATCACCAACTTAAAGTAGATGAACTAATCACGTTGCAGGGCAGAAACCTCCCACGACGTGTGGCAGTTCGGCATTGTGGTGTTCGTCTGTCTGACGGGCTGCTTACCCTGGCAGAAGGCGGCCTTCGATGACCCAAGGTACACCCGCTACCTCCACTGGCATGGCAGCAACCAGGTCCTCATGTCGGTGCGAGTACCTAAGCTCTTCAAGCTGGTGTCGGCACGTGCCCAGCGCTGCTTGCGCAAGTTCCTTGAACCCCGACCGGAAAAGCGGCCCCAACGACTGACAGAGCTTCCACGATATCTCGAGGACCGTTGGTTGGCAAAGAGCTCGTTGGAGCGACAAAGTGGTGAGTGAATGAAAGAATTGTATAAAAATAATACAGTAAAACCATGCAATATTTTATGGGAAATAGTTAAAGGACTTTCATGGTCAATTTCTGACACCCACCTTTTCCTGTCTACTAAAAAAAATGACAGCTTAGTGAACACTCTGTTCCTAGATAAAAGTAATTTAGATTAAGAGAAACTCAAGAAAACATGGGAGAAATCATCTAGCACTTGAATTTAAGATTTTATTTGTTATGGTCTCGTCAATTAAGAACATTAAACAATTAGTATTGCTAATGTTTTCTGTCAGCAAGTTTTTGCTCTGCAACGTTCTGATTTACAAATTCTATTTACCTTTGTATTCTATCAGGTAGATAAATAATATATATGCTAATTAGATTCAGTTCCGTTGATAGAGGTGCATAATATTATTATCCATTCAGGATAGCGTGTTTTTATACTTTTCACATACAAAAATAAATATTTGATATCTTGCTTTGTAAATTAAGGTCATAATGTAATAATAGTTTAAACAGTTAATGAATGAATTAAGATATTTAATATAGTTTACAAATTGCGTAATTTACTTTTTAATTGTTATTGATAAGATGTGGGGATTATCTGATAGTGCTAAGAATCTACTATAGACCAGAATGCAATATGAATAATTCTTCTGTTGAATTTCTTTCCAGAACTAAGTACTGAGGACGATGGCCTTTGTCCTTCCATGTACAGTTTCCACAGTAGCCTGGAGGAGAAGAATAAGCTTCTATCGACCCTAGTAGAGTACGGGATTGAAACGACAGTTGACCGGAGGGCGAAGAAGGATCGGATCCGTCAATGGATACAGAGCAGTGTCATTGAAGAGGACGAAGAGGAAGATGCTGAGGAAGTTGAGAGGAAGGTCCATCCTGTGGGTAATTCCAGAAGGTTGAAAACTACTTCTAAGGAGGGTTCATCCTCTGGAACTGCTGGAACTGACAGTAGGTCTGCAAGTACCTAACACTAGGGGAACAGTACGAAAATAACTGATCATTGATGTGTGATACACCAAATGACATTTGTGGAACTTGTTTGAACTATTCAAGAGAAAGGACTTGCACTGTTTAACGTACGTTATTCGCTCAGATATAACTGTGCCAAGTTTTATTGGTAAAACAGTTTAGTGAATAGCATAACGAAATCCTTTAAAGGACTTTACAATAAGTAGATAAGTGTTATTGTAATATTGTATAGCAAGTTTCCAAACAAAGTTTTTTTCTAAGAATGTATGCTTTGACACGGTGTACTATTTGATAGGTACGAAGGGTGTATGACTGAGCATATTTGCTGTTATTTATTTGGCAATTTTCCCTTATAGACGTTTGATCATCTTTATTTTGATCACAAATATTTTATTGTAATTTTAAGAAGTGGGACAAATCTCACAAAGCTTGGTTAAACCCAGATTTGTTGACTATTAATATTTCAGGATACAACACACTTTAAATGAATTCATTTTTCATTAGAGAAAATTAAATACAAAATCAATTTCAAATCAAAGTCTAAAAATCACCATAAAGCATTATTTTTCTAATTTGTGGGATTTACTTAAGGTCGATTACCTTTTCTACGGCTACACTATCATATAAAAAAAGATGTTCGACTCAAAGACATTCGTCCTCTTCTCTGAAAGTTTTTCTCCAAGTTTTTTCGTCAGGTTATTTGTATGGTTACATATTAGCCCACACTACACTACACGACCCTACAAATAACATTCTAAAAAATAGTTACGGTGAAATAATATTTTTGAATTGTGTAACAAGTTAAAGAAGTTTCTTGACTAAGATTTAAAACTAACTAAACATGTTTTTTTATGAATTCCAATATTTTTATCATTTAGACAGATTCATGGGCAACTCCCTCAAGAAAAAAAGAGATATTTTATAAATATAATTTTAGTTTGGAAAAACACGAACTGGTAATTTTATGTACAGAGAGTAGAATATTCCAACTAACAAATTGTTTATAATGCTGTGATATTTGCACACTTAAAATTTGGTGAAGTGCAGTGTTTGTTCTAAAATTATTCCTAAATTATGAAACAATAAATTCCCCGTACTAACCCCCCCCCCCCCACGCATTGAGCACATAATCCCTTACTCTCACTGACAGAACTTTACAGCACTTTACAGGATAAAGTTAATGTATTATAAATAAAAATATTTATAATACATTATAAACTATAATGTATTTTAGTTTAAAAACTCTTATTTTTGTAACTAAAAGAACATTGATTACAACTAAATAATTTCTCTCCAGTGTAAGTCCTCATGTGTCTTATCAATAGTCCTAATACATGCAGTCAATAGTGTAAAACTGTCATCTAGCGGTATACTGCTGGTGTGGAAGGTGATGTCGCCTGGGTCTGCTTGGAGAGCACGGACACTCTCCACAGCTTCCACATAAAGACTAAGACAACCAGGGAGTTGTAGAAAGTTTTCGAGGTACGCCATGCCATCTTCACCACTATCGACATATTTAAGGTGACGGCATGCTTGTCGAGGATCACCTCTCGTCCTTGTGATCTTTGCGTCCATCGTCTGTCTTGCAGTTCCCTTGTTCTTTTTATCTAGAAGCCTCTCACAAGCAATCTCTGACCAAATCATGGTACAGTTGTGTTCAGTCACATACATGGACACAGCGTCGGTGTACTGTATTCTTGCCTGGCTTGCTCATCCTCCTCCAGACGCAACCGATGTGGGATTTGCTAGTGGAGTCACATACATGAACACAGCGCCGGTGTTTTCATTCTTGCCTGGCTTGCTCATCCTCCTCCAGACGCAACCGATGTGGGGTTTGCTAGTGGGGACCGGATAATTTTATTTAATATTAATTAATATCGCCTTAAAGCTTTTAAGCTTTTTCATAATGTGTTGAAGTGCAATATGGCTCGTACTCAATTTAATGAATCACCAGACTTCTTATGAGCACGCTTAATGGTGCTTGAATGAAGGTGCGACACGCAGTGTTCTCAATATTTTAGTACCAATTTCTTGTCCATTATATTGTTCAATTTATTGTTTGTTTTATACATTTAGGCGTTGTTATATTGTTACTATGATATCTGTTATTCCTTTAGTTACTATATCTTTGTTACAATAACGTCCCATCGTATGTACTACTACCCCTCATGTTAGTAACATAATATTAATTGTTACATATATTAATTAAGTGCATCAATAAGTACGTATATATATTAAGTACATACATATATTAATAACTTCTCGTTCTAAGTAGGGTAAGAAACAGTTGAGCTTCATTTTCACTGCTGTAATGTTTATTAAAGCATGTAATGATAATTAATTGTATTGAATACGGTCTATATACATGTGTTATTGTTTAAACAAAGAATAGATAGTGTGATCTTTCTTCAAGGTTATTTTTAACTACGTATGCCCGATTGAATAATTTTTACATATATGTACATTTTTACATATAGTTTACAGTCATACCACGATCGTGTGGCGAACAGATTATACTATACTAGACGACAGCCATTGCTTCGCTAATGGGTGGTTATCTACGCTTGCTCATCCTTCCCTCCGTGTAGATAATATTTGGAGATTTCCAGTGCTTTGAGTGTTTAGGAAGCGTTGGAGTTGCTAAGAGTGTTTCTTAAACACTCAAAGCACTGGAAATCTCCAAATATTATCTACATATCATGAACAATCTAATGCTAATAAATGACTTACAAACAACAGTTCCCTCCGTGGTTCTTCTAACCCATAAGATCAATATAAACCTCAGCTTACTGCCGTTCTCCTAGATAACAATTTGTATAGTTTAGAAAACCCTATAAGTCTACTTTATGGGGATACAAAGTAGTGCAATCATGTCATGAGTTAATAGTCAATCATCATGAGTTAATAGAAATCGCCTTAAACACTACGCAATGAAAACAAAATTAGCCAAGCATTTATGTCACGTTTATGTTTTTGTATAAGCTGTTTTAAATAAATTCTGAAATTTAATGGAAACGTTGAGGGGTTGCTCCTACCCCTTGGGAATAGATTTTCAAGAAACCATTTCTTAGAGGGTGTCTATGATACAAAAGCTAATTTCCCTCCACATTTCATCAAAATCTAAACAGTGGTTCCGGAAATTTTGAGAAGTGTGAGTGCATCAGTTTTGGGTGTTATATATTAAGATTTTAAGAAATTAATCCCTTTTTATTCAATAATGTACAAAAACAGATGTAAAGATTGTATCTGATGTGACATGCTATATTTCAATTCATACTCTAAACAATCATTCATCAAATACAGAACCACCTTAAAAAGGAATAAATAAAAAGTGTTAAAACTAAGAAAACAATGAAATTTCAGTTCACTGTTTACTACGGACACTTTATTAGAAACGTTATCATACAGGGTGTTTCTTTTAAACACGTGATTTGAGATAAAAATGACAAACAAAACATATATAAAACATATTTTATTACTATTAACATTTATTAATACTATTTAAATGATTTTAATGACATTTTTGTCTAGGTTTGGTGTTAAAATAAACCACCATTAGCATTTATAAAACGTTCTGCCCTCTTTAGTAAATTTCCTCTTTAGTAAAGTGAACAACAATGCCACAATGTAAATCAGCTGATAGAAAAGGAAGAGGAAAAACCAGGGCTAGCAACCTATGAACTTGTAATTATCTTATAACTTCATTTCCTGTAGACCTATTGTAAATAGGGTTGCGTTTTAAAAGAAACTCCCTGTAATTCTGATTGAGGACATTACGTTTTCAGAAGCTAAGCAAATATTTTTTCACGTTAGTAGGAAACATTTTTCAAATATACAAAATATTTTCCAGTAAAAGTAAATTTATATATAAATACTTATATTTAAATCAGAAGATATATTTCAAAATAATATTATTAAAAGCCGAATACTTAAAAATTGTATTGTTATAAATACTATAAAAAATAATAATAAATTAATTGTATTGATATAAATATTGCGCATAGTAAATATTGTTTTTATATAACGCAATACTTTCTGTTGTATTCATAAATTTAATGTTAAGTGTTTATTTTTAGTTTCAAAACACCTGATCATCGTTGATCCTGTGCTATATTCTGAGAATAATAATTAATTTTGTGTTTTGAGTATTTTGAGTTGTTTTTTGTTGAGTTTGAGTTGTAAATTTTTATAGCATAAAGAACTATGATTCTTATATTTTAATTTGCAATTTTTTAGACAGCAGATTTGATAAATTGGTGGTAGTTAATCCCAGGTTAAACTGTGAAACATAAACATTATATGAAACATATCATTACTGTACTTAATATTGGGTGTTATTTAAGACCTTATCAATTTATTGTTGTATAGTGTTTAAAATAGAATTTATGTATGGAAATGGAATGTAAATAGACCAATTAGGCCTATTATGTCTTATTTGTTGATTTAATATACTTTTTGAAGTTTAAACAACACTTCAACTGTTTAACTTTATATCTTGGAAAACCTCTGAAGTTAATACTTAGATATTATTAAAGTTATTTGAGAATATTTTTTATTTTTAACAACTTAGAATACTTTTGTTTACTTTTTGCAGTCCTAATGACTGCCATTTTTTATTTTGTTTACCTGTTTTTACTGTTTTTAGGCCAGTATATTACCTAAAATGAGGTTTGTTATTATTCAGTTTCGTGTGCTTCTTTTCTATTGATACATTTTTGTTATATTGTTAGTTATGTTGTATTCTATAAGTTTATGTTAAGCTATGCAACAAAGACTGAGAACTGTTAAGTTCAACCTCAGAAACGCTTTTAGATGTCTAAAATAAAGTTCTGATTGAGTAGTTTTTTTTTTTGTTATTCTCCTATTAATACTATTACAATCTTTAGCTACTCTGATAAGTACAGTTAACGTTAAAAGGTTAAAGTTAAAGGTCGTCTTATTTTACCAACTGAAGTTAGGGCTAAGAAGCCCTCAATAACACTATGAGTCTGCAGAGGCTGTCGGCCATGTTGGTTTTAATCCCATAAGAACAATTTTATTTGCGAATCCATATTTCTTCGTTATTTATTCACCAAAAGTTGTGTATGAGGTGTCATTTTAAACGTTATCGTATTGCGCGTTGGGTTTGCTTTTCATATTTCGAATACTACGCCTAGTTTTGAAAAATAGTTGAAATAAAAGCTTAAAACTAAATATTTTTTATATTTATTTTCTGAGAACATAATTAGGAATCCACAAAGCAATTCCAACGCGCAATTTCATTCTTGATCAAATGCAATTCGCTTGGAAAAATTCCTTTAAATATAACTGTTTCATTTGGATACGCGTGATCGTATGTCCGGATCGAAAATAACATTGTTCTTATGGGATTAAAATCAACATGGCCGACAACTTCCGACAGCCTCTACAGACTCATAACCTGTGATAACAACAGTTCATAAGTTGATAAAAATAAACACAACTTCATTCATAAGAGGAGTGTTCAGTTGTTGTTAGAAACAATATTTTATTACACATTGAAAGAATTTCACCGAGGTGGGGATATTAAATAGAGAGTTAATTAGGAAAGATCGATGTTGTATAATCATTTTCAAAATGAAAATATTAAAAAATTATTTAAGATATGAGTAAATAAAATGTTTACTTGATTTTACATTAATGTAGGAATGTGTATGAGAGAAAAGGAAATCAATAATTTTAAGTTAATTAAATTAAATTTTTTATTATTTGTAGAAGAAATATACTAAAAATTACAGATTATTATTATAGTAAAATGAAGTATAAAGAGCCATATTTTTGGTTAAGTGCATGCAGTTTGTTTGTTCCTCTGCACCTGGATTAGTAATAAATAAAAAAAGGACGAAGTACACTAATCGATCACAGAAAAAAAACTACTTCCAATCAAACGAAATGTTTCTATATTTATGTACGAGAATTGTATAGTAATTTATCCTACAAATGTTGTTAAATTATTGGAACAATTAATATGATGAACATAATATCATTTTATGTTTTATTCAGTTTCGATCATGCGAATCGAGCTCATGAATTCTGGCCAATGATCCTGTAATATTGGTTTATTTCATTGTAGTTATTTTGCTTTTACTGCAATTTAAACTTAACTATCTTTATCATAATAACTCTGTCTACTATCGTACATTTCCTTTCAATTACATTCATTGATGTGATTAATATAATCAATTTGTTACTTAGTTTAATTTAACATATTATCTAATACCGTTGAAGATAAAATTTGTTCTATGGTCTGTTTGAAAAGGTGAAATATACAAACTTTACAAAATATTAAATTTTTGAATATTTTAGGCAAAAAATCATGGTACATTTTACTTACCAGAGTAAATAGACAATACACTATAGAAAATGTTGAGTTCAGAGGCATGCGTCCCTGACGGCAGCCTCTATCTCGCGACGAACTCTGACACTAAGTGCAGCTATTGATCTGGCACTTGCCCAACAGATTGCGCAGTTTGCCGCTACACACAAAACAATTTGTTCTCAATGTGTCTTTAATGTTGTTACAACGTTTCTCTGTGATCGATTTGTGCACTTCGTCTTTGTTTTATTTATTGCTATTCCAGATGCAGTGGAACAAACAAACTTATTATATCACTTAACCGAAAATATGGCTCTTTATACTTAATTTTATTATTATAAAAATCTTTACTTTTTAGTATATTTCTTCTATAAAAATTTTAATTTAATTAACTGTACTTTATTGAGTTCCTTTCCTCTCATATACATTCTTACCCTAATACAGTATAAAATCAAGTAAACATTTTATTTAATCTTTAAACATTTTTAATTTTAACAATAATTAGACAAAATATATCTCTCCTAATTAAACACAAAACCGCTTTATAAGAATAATTACTTATAAAAAAAATCATCGATCGTTCTATTTCACTATACTGTAATTTTGAAATGTAGGTTTTATAAGCACCTCCCCAAAACTGAATTGCACACTTTAATCGTAAATCTACTAGTGCAAATAAAGCATTCTCATAGTTTGTTGGTGGCTAAAATTTCGTACAATTTTCTTGTTGCTGATTTAATTTTACTGTGTAAAGTGAATAAGTGTTTTTCCCAATTTAGGCGCTCGTTCATCAAAACTCCCAGATATTTGAAAGACTTTACATTTTCCACAGTTTGGCAGTTTGAATTATTTTGAATACATATAAAAGCACGGTAACCTGTATTAAAAGTAAAATTAAAACCAATATGACTGAAATTCATGAATTTAGTTTTATTTACATTTACTTGCATTATTTAAAAACCAGCTTTCAGTGTATTTAAATCCTCTGTAATATACTGCCATGTGACATGAGTGTCTGTAAATGATAAAAAAAAAAAACGCAATATCATCAGTGAAGGTACAAATTTAACCGTGAAATGGTTGTTGTAAAAGATCATTTATAAAAACTAAAAACAGAATTGAAGATGTAACTGGTCCCTGTGGCACCTCAGTCTTTACTTAACTTGTTGACAAAACTCTATTGTTCACAAAAATTTTAAATAATTTAAAAAAAAAACTTAAAATAATGGGATAAAACTACAGATTCACGAACAAAATATTATGTTCTGGTAGATGTTTTTACAAACCATATCATTAAATATTGATTACCTATCAAAATCTTGGACTAAACCATCTACTCAGAACCAACTTAAGTAACACCTAATAAGTAGGAAGTTTTACTTTGAGTGCGCCTGTGGATTAAGCAAATGTTTGACAACATTACGTATATTTAACGAATCAAACAGCATGTTGTTAAATTGAACGTGATGTTTGAAATTGCATATTTAGATATTTTGAAATTATGTTTGTAGATATTACAGGACCTGTTTATTTGATGTTTAATAGAATATCAATACAATTATATTCAGTATATTCCAATTTGTAAATACCTTTTTCGTCGGTTCTACACTTAACATTGTCGAAATAATTACGTTAGAAGATCAAAGTCTGCCTTAAGATTACAATAAAGTACTACCGTATGTGTAGAGGTTGGCTCGTGTCACTGTGTACGTAGATGTTGGGTAGGTGGGCAGGCCAATACCACAGTATGTGTATAGGGATGGAAAATATGTTCAATATGTCGATATATCGAATTATGGATATATCGCAAACCAAATATCGATATAAGGATAATACTGAAAGAAAATTATCAATATATAGGTTAACCGATATATCGAATTGTAAATGATTTAAATTTATGCACTAACTCTCGTCATGACCAAAAGTACACTCTGTATTGCGTCACTATTTAAAATAGCCTTCTGAATGTAAAAATTAAATACATTTATCTACTCCAAACAAGTTGTGGTCTGCGGGGTTGAATGTAAAAAAAATCAACGTTCAGTAAGAATAATTAATTATACCTTTAATTATTATATTAATTATAAAAAATAATCTAATAACATTGTAATTTTTTCAATTTAAAAATGCTGTTAGACTTCTTATAAACACTAAATTTCCAGCCACTGTTCTACAATAAACTACGTTTTAGTGCGTTAATCTCACGTACAGAACTATTAATTCAATGCATGTTTCTTACGCATAAGAGACTATTATATGTTTTTTCGAATAGTTTTTTGTCAATGTTTAGTGATATGACGTATCGGACCAAAATATCGATATGGCCGATATTATCGAAAGAAAATATCGATGCTAATATATCGAGACACATTTATTGATATTTCGGATACATCGATATATCGTTGCCATCCCTATATGTGTATAGACGGGTGGGAGTATATGTGGTCATTGAAAGTCTTTGGCTGTTGCTAATTCAAATTGTGAGCCAAACGGTTTGATCGATTATGACAAGAGACCCTCTGAAATATATGATATGTACAAAACTTACTTTTACTAGGCGCCCACCAATTTGTCTGAGTGATTGTCTTAATGACCGCTGATGGCAGTTGTTAGGCTATGAACTCTTTACAGGATTAGCTTTAGTTGATTACTGCTCCATTACCTCTCGGTTTAATATACTTTTGTTCATCGTCCGGTGTTCCGCATATTAGCCGTTCGGTGATACCAGTCTCTATCTTTTACTTCTCGTCCTTAAATTCACCAAAACTCATTGAAATCATCCTTTCTTTTTGTATATGGGGGAAAGGATAGCGTCATAGCAAAGTTATAGTAAGTATAATATTTTTAATTTGGCTATTAAAAAAATAGCTCATTCTGAGAAACAGTCGACCTTAGTTAGTAATAATGACTACACTCGTTCAACTACACTCACACACTCGTTCGCCCATATTTTTACGATCAGCATCTTAACGATGAATAATGAACAATAACGAATAATAATACATTTTGTTTAGTTAAAATACTGTAAGAATTATTGGCTTTTCTGTTGTAGGTACAAAATAAGAAGGCTTACCATAATTTTTCTGAGCCTACCGGGATGATGGGTTGAGGGTAACATTAAAAAATATACATGTAATGACTGAAAATTGTTTAGTATTATTATTAAGAAACTTTAATCATAAAGGTATGAGGCTTGAACATTGTAATTAAACTGGTAGACACCCCTGCACGCTTCGTGTTCGTTTAAATTGATAAGAATGTGGAAGAGAGACGTTAACAAACAAGTTTTTCATGTATTACAAATATAAGGGTAATCAATTACATAAAAATAACACATATGATAAAATAAGGATTTTACTTTTACAAGCGCTGCCAACCAGCCGCCGCAATAATTCTCTTCGTCCTACGTTTTACAAATTTTCCCCAAGTTTTCAAAAATCCTAAACAAATATAAACACGGACATTTCCCGGACGCAAGTTCGAAACCCGGACTGTCCAGAGGAATCCCGGACGTGGTAATAAGGAAGGTAAAATAGTCATTCTTATACCAAACAACTGCAACGGAACAGAGAGCCTCAACAATATATTTGGTCGCTACAAATTTGGTACCTTTCGTACACCTTAAATTAATTAACTTGTATAAACAACCTTAACCTAAACAGTTTCACGTGTTTAGCAATAGATCTGATTAAATTGGTGACCAATCGATTCAACGTGCATGTATTTGGCCTCGTCAACGGACCGCGCCAAGGCTGTTGTCAGGGTGCCAGCATGGTTGGATTTCTATCGTGAATTCTTTGGCATCCTCTTAGTCACGCTTTATTTCCGATGGGAGTCCATGCTCCTTAGACCATCGAGTGACTCACTTGACCTGCGGCAATTAATACCCTTATTTGCTTGTCCTGTCAAATCTACAATCATGGTAAGGTAAATGTTCTAAATTAGTCTACGATAAGACCACAGATAACTAACTCTACCCAGATGGCTCACAGTATACGGGAAAAGCGTGCGCGTTGTTTAAGAAGTATGTAGGCAACACCAATGACTACAGATAGATCTGTAGTCATTGGCAACACGCACTAAAAGACCGTGAATTTAGGATACGACGTTGCCGCCTGAAAAACTATCAAACCTTTACTTTTATTATCACCTGATATTTACTATTCTAATATTTTTTATTAATATGGTTAGTTGATTGAGTTCAATCTGACAACGCCGCCCAGTTCACAGCCGCTCGACGCGCTTTAAAGTGGACAGTTGACACACTACGAAAAAATTGTTAACACTCTTTAGCACGGGAATGAGCAATCTGGGTAGAGTTAGTAATCTGTGATAAGACAGTAAATATAGGTTAGAAATATTTCCATATTATGTAAAAACAGCTTGGGGGTTAGGCCACGCTTCCAAATCCCATTATATATGCAATACAATTGATTTTCACTAACACTTGCAATCTTTGGAAATAAAAAAGTATAAAATTAGTAAAAAATAATCATATAAATAAAAAAAACACACAAACACACACAGTAACTATCTTTTAACCTCAACAATTAACCAACATGTAACAGAATAAATAATTATCTTTCAATTAATATAGGACCTTTTACTAATTTTTAAAGTAAATAATGTAATTATAACGTACTGAAAGCAAAACAAATAAAATAAATTCTCTCTCTCTCTCTCTCTCTCTCTCTCTCTCTCTCTCTCTCTCTCTCTCTCTCTCTCTCTCTCTCTCTCTCTCTCTCTCTCTCTCTCTCTCTCTCTCTCTCTCTCTCACACACACACACACACACACACACACACACACACACACACACACACACACACACACACACACACACACACACACACACACACACACACACACACACACACACACACACACACACACACACACACACACACACACACACACACACACACACACACACACACACACACACACACACACACACACACACACACACACACACACACACACACACACACACACACACACACACACACACACACACACACACACACACACACACACACACACACACACACACACACACACACACACACACACACACACACACACACACACACACACACACACACACACACACACACACACACACACACACACACACACACACACACACACACACACACACACACACACACACACACACACACACACACACACACACACACACACACACACACACACACACACACACACACACACACACACACACACACACACACACACACACACACACACACACACACACACACACACACACACACACACACACACACACACACACACACACACACACACACACACACACACACACACACACACACACACACACACACACACACACACACACACACACACACACACACACACACACACACACACACACACACACACACACACACACACACACACACACACACACACACACACACACACACACACACACACACACACACACACACACACACACACACACACACACACACACACACACACACACACACACACACACACACACACACACACACACACACACACACACACACACACACACACACACACACACACACACACACACACACACACACACACACACACACACACACACACACACACACACACACACACACACACACACACACACACACACACACACACACACACACACACACACACACACACACACACACACACACACACACACACACACACACACACACACACACACACACACACACACACACACACACACACACACACACACACACACACACACACACACACACACACACACACACACACACACACACACACACACACACACACACACACACACGTAAGAGAAGGTTAGGTGAGGTGTTCTCACCTTTGAGAACCCCAACCTAACTAATTACAGAGAACATATAATTTAAATAGCACTGTTCAGAATATAAAGACAACTTAGCGACTGACATAAACAGTTGTTCATATATATACACATCTGGGTGGGTTAGACACGTACAGTGGTATCGACCTACCCACCCACCCATATACGTACAGTGGTATTGACCCACCCACCCTTACACTTACAGTGGTATTAACTGTATTACTTACATCGATATTATTTAGCCAATATCTCCAGGCCATTTTTTCACTTTTTGATATTTCTTTTTTTTTATTTTTATGGCCAAAAAACATACAAAAATGGAATTTTCTGAAAAACAGCTCTAACGATTTAGATTAAGCTTTGAGGGAAGATGTGAATAAAAATTTAAAATATTTTAGTAAAAACCGCAACTTGACTTGTTTTTGAGGTATGGCAAAAAAACATATTTGGAAATCAAACTGGTCATTTTTAAAGTTTTGATTGTTTAGAGTTTAATATGGAAGAAATTTTTTTGACAATTATAAAGAATTATAAAGAACTGGCAACAAACTTTCTTCCTTAAATAACAAATTATAATGTATTTTTACTGCAACATATTAGTAACTTTCATCTGGCAACATTGTTGGACGTGGGGTGAGGAGGGGGCTCAGACACATTATTCAACATCGGACTAGTTTCATGGAGTATACACTAGCAAAATAGTGTATATATTTAATTTAGATTAAACGTTTATGATAATTCGGGGCTATAGTCATTTATTTTTTTAACCTAAGAATTTATTGTTGTAACCTTTTAAAATGTGAAATGACCTAGAAAGTAAGTGAAGAAAATTAAGTAAAGTCAGTTATTTTTAATTAAATATGTTACCTTGTAGTTTCAATTTATTTTTAACAAGCACAGTGATCACACATACTTAATTAATGTTATAAAATTGTCTTACAACATCTATTAAACGATTAAACAGAAGGAGGATCAATTTAATCATTCCTTACCAACAACACGGCCATTATTACTTTCCATTTCTAGATTTACAGTATTATATATTTGTTTTTTTGCTTTATGGATAATACGAAATAATACAGTAAAAATCTAATTAAATTTAAGAAATAGTCTTTAAATTTTGAGATCATAATTAAATATTTTAAAAATACGTATATATCTGATAATACGATAAAATTAAAAAAAAAAAAAAAAAAAAAAAAACTGAAGGTATATATCATGCGTTTCAAAATGTATTTAGAAAATTCTTAACAATACTATGATCTACTCTAGAATATATTTAAAGCTATATGGTTTAAACACAACGTAATTTGTTGAATTTTTTCATAAAAAAAAGAAAACATTTACAGTACATTAGAAAATTTAAGAATATCTCCTTACTTAAAGTTTACTTTTTTTGAATTAGTTCAATTCGGAAACGAATATGATTGAAAAGGAATTGTTAAAGATTTTCTTAAATAGTTCTAAAATAATTTATAAATTTTTATTATAAATTAAACTTGTATAGATAAAAGTAAAATGAGCTTTTTTTACTTGCAATAAAAAGTTATAAACTATTTCATGGGTGCCTAATAACATCTTCCTTATACATAATTTTAAATATATTCTACATATACACATCATTTCATTGCCATTTACACAATATACTAAGCTGAATTTTGTTACTAAATAATTAATTATTTCTTTCTTTTTTAGGTTAGAAATTAAAATATTATTTTCCTTTCCTGAATATTTTATTAGTTTTAATTTTATGATTTTCCCTATATAATGTTTTATAACCACTGTCTGTATACATGTTTTAAAAGTAACAGATTTATTACAAATGTTTAATAAGTATACCAATGAATTCATTTAATTTGTTAAACAGCTTTACAATATTTACCTACTCGATGGAACTCTAAAAATGGAACGGTGTATCAGTGTTTTATTTAGAGATTTGGATTTTTTAAAGTGTAAATTACTAAAGGTCACTAAAATAAAAATGAATTTTCACTACACTACTATGAGTTCAGCTGTTTTCGTTATGTGTTTACAACCTGCGAAACATCATATTTTCAACAGCTGTCTATTGTTTACTACCGAAAGTAACATTGTTTACAACCGAAAATTTTCCACAGTCAACAACACCTGTTTTTATTCCGTAATGTAGTGAAAAGTATCGTTCAAAACTCGCGTAAAAGTGTTTTGTATGTTCTCCACCATTTGAAGTGCTCGACAAGTCTCGCACTTCAAACATATGGTCTCGAACATGCAAAACCCCACTTTCCACTCTTGTTATGAAATATACTATTATCACTTCCTCTCTCTCTCTCTCTCTCTCTCTCTCTCTCTCTCTCTCTCTCTCTCTCTCTCTCTCTCTCTCTCTCTCTCTCTCTCTCTCTCTCTCTCTCTCTCTCTCTCTCTCTCTCTCTCTCTCTCTCTCTCTCTCTCTCTCTCTCTCTCTCTCTCTCTCTCTCTCTCTCTCTCTCTCTCCTCTCTCTCTCTCTCTCTCTCTCTCTCTCTCTCTCTCTCTCTCTCTCTCTCTCTCTCTCTCTCTCTCTCTCTCTCTCTCTCTCTCTCTCTCTCTCTCTCTCTCTCTCTCTCTCTCTCTCTCTCTCTCTCTCTCTCTCTCTCTCTCTCTCTCTCTCTCTCTCTCTCTCTCTCTCTCTCTCTCTCTCTCTCTCTCTCTCTCTCTCTCTCTCTCTCTCTCTCTCTCTCTCTCTCTCTCTCTCTCTCTCTCTCTCTCTCTCTCTCTCTCTCTCTCTCTCTCTCTCTCTCTCTCTCTCTCTCTCTCTCTCTCTCTCTCTCTCTCTCTCTCTCTCTCTCTCTCTCTCTCTCTCTCTCTCTCTCTCTCTCTCTCTCTCTCTCTCTCTCTCTCTCTCTCTCTCTCTCTCTCTCTCTCTCTCTCTCTCTCTCTCTCTCTCTCTCTCTCTCTCTCTCTCTCTCTCTCTCTCTCTCTCTCTCTCTCTCTCTCTCTCTCTCCTCTCTCTCTCTCTCTCTCTCTCTCTCTCTCTCTCTCTCTCATCTCCTCTCTCTCTCTCTCTCTCTCTCTCTCTCTCTCTCTCTCTCTCTCTCTCTCTCTCTCTCTCTCTCTCTCTCTCTCTCCTCTCTCTCTCTCTCTCTCCTCCTCCTCTCTCTCTCTCCTCCTCTCTCTCTCCTCTCTCTCTCTCTCTCTCCTCTCTCTCTCTCTCTCTCTCTCTCCTCTCTCTCTCTCTCTCTCTCTCTCTCCTCTCCTCTCTCTCTCTCTCTCTCTCTCTCTCTCTCTCTCTATATATATATATATATATATATATATATATATATATATACAAACTGTTGTGAACCAGAATCACTTGCTAATACAGTACAAGTAAACGTCACACAACACAAATTTATTACAATATAAGCACAAGATTTAGATCATTTAGATTCTTTTGTGAATCCCTCTGGTCTGAGGAAGGTGAGCGTGGTTCAACGAAATCGATCACCATAATATTTGTGCATTTTGTACTTGTATTGTAATATATTTGTGCATTTTGTGCTTATATTGTAATAAATTTGTGTTGTGTGACGTTTGCTTGTACTGTATATGTACCAACACGTATTATGCTAGTTAAAAACTATTTAATAGACGATGTGCAACACACTTAAACGTGAAAAGTAGTGGGTGCTCTTGGTGATTTAGTTTGGCTATTGGCCCTAGCACACATTGTCCACAACATTAGCATAATGAACAATTATCCTACTACATGAACAGAAACATCGACTAATTAGTAGGTTATTTTCTTCTTTTTTCAATTTTTTAAGGAGATGCCGATCTCCTTCTTAACCTTACTATCTATGCCCATTCCTCATAGACTATTGATCTGTGCGGAGGACTTATCTGACACAGTAAGTTACAGTACAGTACAAGGTGAATATTACTAATTAAAACAAACAGTCAAGGCCAGGATTTGAAGCAGCGATATCCCTAACCCAAGCTCAAAGTTCTAACGTCTTAGACCACTCGGCCACCGGCTCGCCCAAAATTTAAAGAAACTAAATTTAAAAAAAGGTTAAATGGTTTTCATATAAAACTTCTTTCGTACACAACAGTATTGAATGTAGCTAAGTAATGAAAAATGTGTTTATATGAACATATTTTAAGGTTATAGGCAGGTTAGTGGGAATTAAAGTTATTCAGTCTAAATAGTTTTAAATGTTACCTTTCAGTATACTCACAGAGAAGAAATAAACAGAGATCGATTTCTTATGGCCGCAGCGAACGCCTAAGAGTGGCAGTTATAAATCTACTTGAAGTAAAGAACATCTTTTTACACCTGTAGAAATAATTACTACATTTATCCTTGATGATTTGGGGATATAAAGGGGGTTATGTAAACCATGTGTTTTACCCCCCTAGATATATTTTTCTATCTATCTAGGGATGGTTTGCTGTTTAAACGTGGATTAAATATAAATGTTACATTAGGTTTGTGTTTACCCCTCTTCCTTACCCCTCTCCTCCCATCTCTCAATTTATATACTAGCTTTTCTTTTATACATTTTATTTATTCCAGCTGTATTCGCTCAAACGCACCTTCTTCCCTCTCATTTAAAGAATGATACTACAAACCATTTGAAAACAATTAAAACTTATTCATTATATTACTTTTAATTTTATGTTTTTTCTCTTAGTTAGAAAAAATACATATTTTTATTACATTATTCAATCTTGTGAGCTTCTTTTTAAACTTCCATTATAACTTTATTAAGGACATTCGTCTTTCACCCCTGGCAGTGTGAATTTGTCCTATAATTAGCAGAATTGGACGTGTTTCCCTCGGGTGCCGCCAGGTGTCTCTGCTCGTGCAGGGAGTGTTCGCCAATCACTGATCAGTCTGCAGTGATCGCGCTGGCGATTCGGTGTGTGTAGAGCAGTGCACGATATTTGCGTCCCCTTTTACAAATAAATTAAATATATTGCTACCGGTTTTTAGTTGTCAGTGGCCAGCACATTTGACGTTCTGCACCTGCTCCTTGGATGTTAAGGAATCTTATGTCATTTGAGTGTTTTTGGTGACCCCTCGCCATCCCTTACTGATAAGGTAGGAACACACCCCGCTAGATCTTTCTAGGGGACTCATAACAAATCTGTAAAGTACATGTCACAAAATATTATAGCACAAAAAATTAATTTGGTTTTATTTATTTATATATTTTAGTTGGTATAATGTTTGTAAATTACACCACTGTTATATAATAATATTTATCACTAAACTATTATAAAAAAATTATTGTTGTCTATGTAAAATTCATGAAAATACGCACCTCTTTTGATTTGTCGGTAAGGTGCAAATCTAAGGTGTCGATATTGATTGCTTGCGTGTATGGATTTGTTTATCATTAATTAATTGATCTTACTAATTTATTATTTTCATAATTATTTTTTATTATCTTAAAAAGGAAAAATATTTTTAAAAACGAGCATTCTACAAAATATTAAATTTTTAACCATCTTTAACTGACATCATTTGTGTTATAAAAGAGACATTTTAGCTTATGATAAAAAAACACCAATATTTGAACATTAAAAAACTGAACTTGATAAAATAAACTCCTAATTGTTTATAGTAACTTATTTTACATTTATACAATGACATAGCACTAAATATGTCACTGATAGGTTAATGTACAGTTACAACAAGATAACCTCGATGTTACAATTCATTTATAAGTTAGTTACATTTTAAATATTTATAGGTAATATTATTTAAGTCACTATCCAAATCTGTACAATAATCGACTTTATGTATGAGATTACTAAACTATACATTTATGTAATAATAATAAAAACATATTTAAATCATTGAATAGTACTCAAATTAACACATCAATTGCTGATCTTGGAAGTATTCAGTTAAATGTCAATTGTTAATATTTGAGGAAGATTGAGTATTTGAGTCATTAATAAAAGGCATTAGGAAATAATTGTTGTTTTTCATTGTTGTAATAATAACTACATGGAATACTACTTCGAAATTTTATAGAAGTTAAATTTTAATCAATATAGCCCCATTTTATTGAATTTTGTATTAAATTGCATGTATTAAAAGGAATGCAGGACGATAAAATATTCTGCGAATCTTGAATAAAAATATATTTAACTTTATTTTGTTTAACTTTTTACATATATAACTTGAATAACCTTTATATACTATTAATTACATTAAGTAAGTAATACGGAAGATTTATCTATCTAGCATGAAATTATAAGACGTTCTCCAGCCATATATAAAATAAAATTAGACGTTTCCATAAAATAATGTACAAATATGGGAGAAGAAAATTTTGGATATAATTTACCTAAAAGTAAATCACTAGTATTCTTAAATGTATGCTTATAAAACTCAAAATCTAATTATTTAGAGATACATTTGCATTTTACTTTTGTTACGATATATAGTAGCTTCAAAACCACACTCGTTTAACTACAGTCATCACACTCTTTAAAGAGTCATTCAAATTCGATCATATTTTGACGTTCAGAGTATTATAATTAAATAAACAACAAATCAATATTCGCTTCACACAGTATCACAGTAGTAACTCCAATTTAACTACTATAAATGTTATTCTGTTTAATCTATTATATTATTCACCCTTTATTTTAAGGTAGCTAAGTGAATCAATTTAAGATTGTTTGAACAAGTATAGTAATTTATAGACTACATCATGATTTATTTTTAACTTACTAAAGAAAACGAGATAATTTCTCATTTTTATAAATATCATTGCTATCAATTCTATTATGCAAATAACATTTATATATTGGCAAAGTGTCCGCGCAAAGTAAAAAGTAGCTTTCTCAGATTTGCATTAATGTCATTTATATTTTAGACTAGGTATATAATATATACTTACCACAACGGAGGAACTAAAATAAAACTTTAAATTTTAAGTAGCCATGTTTTGATGTTTTAGAATGTTTAGATTGTTGTAAAAATAGGTAAAATGTCTGACTTATCTTGTATTTTCCTCTAAACTAGTTTTAGTTTGGAAATTGAGCATTTTAAGATTATATTACTCCAAGAATCAAAATATTTTAAAGAGAAATTTTTAACGTTTCCAAAACATAGCCGATTCAAGATGAAAATGAGGGACTAGTTTCTCAGAATCCAAAAACAAAGAAAGATAAAAAGAAATCAACGTTTTCTGGACTGAAATCCTTTTTTAGCAGACGTATATAGTGAGCAATGTTAAATTAAATGATTTTTTTTAACAAAACCAGTTAATTCATTAGCAGTCAACATTATTTTGATTAGTAATCAAATTATGTTCGTTATAGAACACACACATTGGTAAAATATCTAAAATGTGAACTATTCATTTCATATTTCCATACATCTCTCCTTAAGATACATTCTATGATTACCATAATATTTTGATTATTTGCTACTTTTTCATAGAACGTGTCGTAAGGACAATCTTTAAATAGAGTTTTAATAACTAGTTTTACATTAAAAGTTAGTAAAATATATTTTTTACTTATATATTTCTTTACAAACCAGTTATCACGTTTTTTATGCCTTACTTTTCCGATGTTTGCTTTGAAGAGTTGCATTCCTTCTAAACTGAGCTTTTTTGCAGTCCAATGTATAAACAACATGGAACCGTAAAGTATTGGTTGTATGCCCTAGCCAACTAACAGCAATATCAGTTTATATCAACAAATTATCTCCTAAATGGATTTTTCCTAATCCAGTTGCTTTTAAATATTGTTCTTTTTTATTGAAAGGTACCCCTAAAATAAGAAACTAAGTGTCATGTGCTTGTGGTGTTCTATCTATAATATTTGTAAAATTTTTTTCGAGGTTGTGTTATATGAGTTAATTCAGTAAGAGGAAAAATGATGGTATGGTAGTACTTTCATGGTATGGTATTTCAAGCTTTGTGAACTGTTAAAATTACTTCTGTTATACTAATTTATTAATATTTTTTGGGTTAAAAATCAGTCAGTTAAATCCTAGGGATTTAAATAATTAGATCGTTTTATTCGACTGAACTATAAGACAAGTTAGAAAAAATAATATTATAGATGTCGTAGTGTTATAACATTACACTTGAAGTTCAGAGCCTTGATAATGAGCCAAATATCGGCAACTGTTAGTTAATCCCCAGAATCATTTACATTAATAAATAAAATTTATCACACACAATGCACGCCTTACTTGTACCGTAAACTCACGATTGGAGTACTAACTGTTGCTAGTATACTGTTCTAACACTATGCGGTCACCAAGATAACTACTGAAATTATTGCTATTGTATCGTAAAATCACGATTGAAGCCGTAACTGTTGCTAGTATACTGTTGTAACATTACGAAAAACACCTTAATAATTGTTGCTAGAATATGGGGTCACCACGATAACTACTGAAATTATTGCTATTGTATCGTAAACTCACGATTGAAGCCGTAACTGTTGCTAGTATACTGTTGTAACACTACGATAAACACCCTAATAATTATTGATGGAATATGGGGTCACCACGATAACCACCGTAATTTTTGCTATTTTTTCGTAAACTCACAATTGAAGCCGTAACTGTTGCTAGTATACTGTGTTGTAACACTACGATAAACACCTTAATAATCGTTGCTAGAATATGAGGTCACCACGATATATACTGAAATTGTTGCTATTGTATCGTAAACTCACGATTGAAGCAGTAACCGTTACTAGTATACTTTTGTAACACTACGATAAACACCTTAATAATTGTTGCTAGAATATGAGGTCACCACGACATATACTGAAATTGTTGCTATTGTATCGTAAACTCACGATTGAAGCAGTAACCATTACTAGTATACTTTTGTAACACTACGATAAACACCCTAATAATTTTTGCTAGAATATGAGGTCAATACGATATATACTGAAATTGTTGCTATTGTATCGTAAACTCACGATTGAAGCAGTAACCGTTACTAGTATACTTTTGTAACACTACGATAAACACCTTAATAAATGTTGCTAGAATATGAGGTCACCACGATATATACTGAAATTGCTGCTATTGTATCGTAAACTCATAATTGAAGTATACTGTGCTAGTATACTGTTGTAACACCACAGTAAACACCTTATTTGATAGTGGAATGTAGGGTCACTACCACAATAACCACTAAAATTGTAGGTATTATATCGTAAACTTACAAAGATGTATCGATGGTTTTTCTCATTAGCCACAACATTAGTGGTGTTCCCCAATGTGAGACCTTCCGGCAGATCGTAACCAACACCAAGACAAAAATCTGAGCGAGGCAGGCAGTGACTTGAATGCATGCCAAGCGACACTTCCTACTTGAGATACTACCATGAGTGTGGCTGCGGGCTGTTTATGTGTCAGCACATCTATGTGGTATTGGAGCACTGCAGAGGATGTGACACATATTGAGTTACAAGAACACATTCACACTCCCTGCTCTCCCCTAAACACTTCAATATTTGTGTGAAGATAAGGGGTGCGATAAAAGTATGAGTGGGAAATTAATTTAAAGCTTGGGTCAAATGTATCACCCACCAACATTACACTCAAATTAGCGTCTCCACCACACATCTACTTACTCTGCACACTCGTAACTATCGAGGTTCCTACACTACAGTATATAGGACGCTATCGGCACAATGCACATTTTTAACGGTTTTTCTGTCAACTGACAATACAGACCAATGTAGATTCTTTTCACTATAGATAAACAAACTGAATTTAAAGCCATGAACTGATTGCACTAAAAAAATTCTAGATACTTCTTCCTACGCATAACAGGTGGAACTGAAAGCCAAATTAAATACACAGTTCGTGGATAGTTCGTGGAAAGTGGAATTACCAATCAATAAAATTCAAAATAAAATTATCCAATCCCCCCATATCCAATAAACCGCACCCCATTTCCAATTAATTTAAATGGGTGAGGTAGGTTAGTCTTTATCAAAGTTAGTAACATCAAAAACTCAGTTAAATTCGAACTCATTTATAAAAAAAGAAAACACGAAGAAAACTTTACTGTAAATGCACCTTTGGACCAATGACTCTTAGCAAAATTTAAATACTTAGTAAAGAATGCTCTGGTTTAAATGAAATTGTGTAGAACATCTAAAAATTCACTGGTTTCAACCTTGAATGATATGACCCATTCTGCGCGTCCAGAGGCCGACGTGTATCTATCTAGAAGGTGGAGACTGGTAAGAAAGCAATCTCCATTTCTAAATACAAATTTTAATTTTATATTGATTGCTATATGGCATGCTACACAGATGGACACGCAGGTCACGTTCTACAGTGCGCTAAACGGGTGTCGAGTAATTAGTTCTCCATTTTGTCAGACATATGGAAGGGAATTGAAGGTCCTCTGAATTTTTAGACAGTTTGTTATATTTATTACATTATCAAAGTAAAATAACAACTTTATATCAGACTTTATTACAGATTAAAATAGATTTTAAACGTCAATGAAAGATAACGTTTTAAAGGGTAACAATAACGCCAATACGATTGAAGTCCTAATTTCTATTTTTGGCTTAGCTACGTGCTAATTGATTGCAAACGATCAGAACAACTAAATAACCCCACCGGCTGCCCATACACGTACAGTGATACTGACCCACCCACCCGCCCATACACGTACAGTGGTATTGACCCACCCACCCGCCCATACACGTACAGTGATACTGACCCACCCACCCACCCATACACGTACAGTGATACTGACCCACCCACCCGCCCATACACGTACAATGGTATTGACCCACCCACCCGCCCATACACGTACAGTGATACTGACCCACCCACCCGCCCATACACGTATAGTGATACTGACCCATCCACCCATACACGTACAGTGATACTGACCCACCCACCCATACACGTACAGTGATACTGACCCACCCACCCATACACGTACAGTGATACTTACCCACCCACCCATACACGTACAGTGATACTGACCCACCCACCCGCCTTATTACTACAAAACTACGTGTTAAGTATCAAGGATCTACGACCCATTAACACCAATTTTAAGGAGCTGTAACTGTAAACATTAGAGTTACCCACCCGCCTTATTACTACAAAACTACGTGTTATGTTTCAAGGAGCTACGACCTATTAACACCAATTTTAAGGAGCTGTAACTGTAAACATTAGAGTTACCCACCCCCCTTATTACTACAAAACTACGTGTTAAGTATCAAGGAGCTACGACCTATTAACACCAATTTTAAGGAGCTGTAACTGTAAACATTACAGGTTACCCACCCACCCGGCTTATTAATACAAAACTACGTGTTATGTTTCAAGGAGCTACGACCCATTAACACCAATTTTAAGGAGCTGTAACTGTAAACATTAGAGTTACCCACCCGCCTTATTACTACAAAACTACGTGTTAAGTATCAAGGAGCTACGATATTAACACTAATTTTAAGGAGCTGTAACTGTAAACATTACAGGTTACCCACCCACCCGCCTTATTAATACAAAACTACGTGTTATGTTTCAAGGAGCTACGACCCATTAACACCAATTTTAAGGAGCTGTAACTGTAAACATTAGAGGTACCCACCCCCCTTATTACTACAAAACTACGTGTTATGTTTCAAGGAGCTACGACCCATTAACACCAATTTTAAGGAGCTGTAACTGTAAACATTAGAGTTACCCACCCCCCTTATTACTACAAAACTACGTGTTTAGTATCAAGGAGCTACGACCCATTAACGCCAATTTTAAGGAGCTGTAACTGTAAACATTACAGGTTACCCACCCACCCGCCTTATTAATACAAAACTACGTGTTATGTTTCAAGGAGCTACGACCCATTAACACCAATTTTAAGGAGCTGTAACTGTAAACATTAGAGTTACCCACCCGCCTTATTACTACAAAACTACGTGTTAAGTATCAAGGAGCTACGACCTATTAACACTAATTTTAAGGAGCTGTAACTGTAAACATTACAGGTTACCCACCCACCCGCCTTATTAATACAAAACTACGTGTTAAGTATCAAGGAGCTACGACCCATTAACACCAATTTTAAGGAGCTGTAACTGTAAACATTAGAGTTACCCACCCGCCTTATTACTACAAAACTACGTGTTAAGTATCAAGGATCTACGACCCATTAACACCAATTTTAAGGAGCTGTAACTGTAAACATTACAGGTTACCCACCCACCCACCTTATTACTACAAAACTACGTGTTAGTATCAAGGATCTACGACCCATTAACGCCAATTTTAAGGAGCTGTAACTGTAAACATTAGAGTTACCCACCCTCCTTATTACTACAAAACTACGTGTTAAGTATCAAGGATCTACGACCCATTAACGCCAATTTTAAGGAGCTGTAACTGTAAACCTTAGAGTTACCCACCCGCCTTATTACTACAAAACTACGTGTTAAGTATCAAGGAGCTACGACCTATTAACACTAATTTTAAGGAGCTGTAACTGTAAACATTACAGGTTACCCACCCACCCGCCTTATTAATACAAAACTACGTGTTAAGTATCAAGGATCTACGACCCATTAACGCCAATTTTAAGGAGCTGTAACTGTAAACATTAGAGTTACCCACCCCCCTTATTACTACAAAACTACGTGTTTAGTATCAAGGAGCTACGACCCATTAACGCCAATTTTAAGGAGCTGTAACTGTAAACATTACAGGTTACCCACCCACCCGCCTTATTAATACAAAACTACGTGTTATGTTTCAAGGAGCTACGACCCATTAACACCAATTTTAAGGAGCTGTAACTGTAAACATTAGAGTTACCCACCCCCCTTATTACTACAAAACTACGTGGTTAGTATCAAGGAGCTACGACCTATTAACACTAATTTTAAGGAGCTGTAACTGTAAACATTACAGGTTACCCACCCACCCGCCTTATTAATACAAAACTACGTGTTAAGTATCAAGGATCTACGACCCATTAACGCCAATTTTAAGGAGCTGTAACTGTAAACATTAGAGTTACCCACCCGCCTTATTACTACAAAACTACGTGTTAAGAATGAAGGAGCTACGACCCATTAACACTAATTTTAAGGAGCTGTAACTGTAAACATTACAGGTTACCCACCCACCCGCCTTATTAATACAAAACTACGTGTTAAGTATCAAGGATCTACGACCCATTAACGCCAATTTTAAGGAGCTGTAACTGTAAACATTAGAGTTACCCACCCGCCTTATTACTACAAAACTACGTGTTAAGAATGAAGGAGCTACGACCTATTAACACTAATTTTAAGGAGCTGTAACTGTAAACATTACAGGTTACCCACCCACCCGCCTTATTAATACAAAACTACGTGTTAAGTATCAAGGATCTACGACCCATTAACGCCAATTTTAAGGAGCTGTAACTGTAAACATTAGAGTTACCCACCCCCCTTATTACTACAAAACTACGTGTTAAGTATCAAGGAGCTACGACCTATTAACACTAATTTTAAGGAGCTGTAACTGTAAACATTAGAGTTACCCACCCCCCTTATTACTACAAAACTACGTGTTTAGTATCAAGGAGCTACGACCCATTAACGCCAATTTTAAGGAGCTGTAACTGTAAACATTACAGGTTACCCACCCGCCTTATTACTACAAAACTACGTGTTAAGTATCAAGGAGCTACGACCTATTAACACTAATTTTAAGGAGCTGTAACTGTAAACATTAGAGTTACCCACCCCCCTTATTACTACAAAACTACGTGTTTAGTATCAAGGAGCTACAACCCATTAACGCCAATTTTAAGGAGCTGTAACTGTAAACATTAGAGTTACCCACCCCCCTTATTACTACAAAACTACGTGTTAAGTATCAAGGAGCTACGACCTATTAACACTAATTTTAAGGAGCTGTAACTGTAAACATTAGAGTTACCCACCCCCCTTATTACTACAAAACTACGTGTTTAGTATCAAGGAGCTACGACCCATTAACGCCAATTTTAAGGAGCTGTAACTGTAAACATTACAGGTTACCCACCCACCCGCCTTATTAATACAAAACTACGTGTTATGTTTCAAGGAGCTACGACCCATTAACACCAATTTTAAGGAGCTGTAACTGTAAACATTAGAGTTACCCACCCGCCTTATTACTACAAAACTACGTGTTAAGTATCAAGGAGCTACGACCTATTAACACTAATTTTAAGGAGCTGTAACTGTAAACATTACAGGTTACCCACCCACCCGCCTTATTAATACAAAACTACGTGTTAAGTATCAAGGATCTACGACCCATTAACGCCAATTTTAAGGAGCTGTAACTGTAAACATTAGAGTTACCCACCCTCCTTATTACTACAAAACTACGTGTTAAGTATCAAGGATCTACGACCCATTAACGCCAATTTTAAGGAGCTGTAACTGTAAACATTAGAGTTACCCACCCGCCTTATTACTACAAAACTACGTGTTAGTATCAAGGATCTACGACCCATTAACGCCAATTTTAAGGAGCTGTAACTGTAAACATTAGAGTTACCCACCCTCCTTATTACTACAAAACTACGTGTTAAGTATCAAGGATCTACGACCCATTAACGCCAATTTTAAGGAGCTGTAACTGTAAACCTTAGAGTTACCCACCCCCCTTATTACTACAAAACTACGTGTTAAGAATCAAGGAGCTACGACCCATTAACACCAATTTTAAGGAGCTGTAACTGTAAACACGAAGTTTACTCATTCCCCTTATTACTACAAAACTACGTGTAAATAAGGTCGTACGTGGTCAAAGAGATTGATTACGTACAATACAATAGTACACGTTATTAAAATTTATTTATATAAGTTTATTACGAGTAGTTGTTAGTATTAACATAACATAGTTTTAAAGATGGCGTCTGAGATATACATGTAATTTATATATCTATTCAGAAATAAATAATGTAAATTTGAGATACGACTATTGACATAAAATTACGGAGCTGTAACTGTAAACATTACAGTTTACCCGTCTCCCTTATTACTACAAAACTACGTGATTAGTATCAAGGAGCTATGACCCATTAACACCATATTAAGGAGCTGCAAACATGACATTCAACCCGACCGCATTAAAATAACTAAATGGTATATAGCTTGGAGTGTTTATAACCCATTAATACCAAATTATGGAGCTCTGCCTCTAAGAATAATTATATTCTTAACCCTCTTAAAGTTTAGTGGAGGCCCTAATTTTACCATTGTGTAAAAAATTGTTTTTTACTAATAATGAAACGTTCTACTGCTGCAAAATGTCGTGTAACATAGCAAGGGGTTACGGACCATCAACGCCTTGTTAAGGAACTCGATCTTATCATAACTCCTTTTTACTGTTTAAAATGTTTATGTAAACTTGGGTACTACTCGTTTTCACCTTCTTAAGAAGTTGTGACTTTAAACAAGGCATTTTACCTTAAAACTTTATTACTATTTTATCTATGTGTTACGTAGTACGAAATTACGACTCGCAAACTATTAATTTCTCAACGTAGCTCTGTCATGCATTTCGTTATTGTTGTATGAATAACTACAATTCGGCTGGAAAAATATACTTACCCATTGACATCTTTTTAAGTATCTTAACCTTACACTTGCCAGTTTACCTAACTATCTTATCATGGTACAATTAGCCTAAATTGATATAGACCAATTGGATCAATATCTGTCATAGCAAATATACTAGAGCATTATGTAAACTCCCAGTGAAATAAATACCCAAATAAGTTTGATATAATTAGCATAGAGCAATTTGGTTTCATGGCAAACAAATCAACAATCCATTTACTAGAAAATTTAACAGAGGAAATAATCACAGCTTTGAGTGAGAAAAAGTTTGTCATAGCAGTAACAACAGATCTTACAAAGGCATTTGACTTGGTAAATTATGATATTGGAATATGTGGCAGACTGAAGAGTTTTTTTTTAGTAATTACTTTAAAGAAAGAAAGATTTGCACTTCTATTGGACCTTTTGTGAGTGACTGTACCAATCAAAGTACTGGTTTGATACAAGGAAGTATTTTGTCTCCTACAATATTTAACATTTACATTAACGATTTTTTACAGTAAAATATTGCAATATGCAGACGATAATATATTGTTTTTAGTACATACAGGGATTAGTCTCATGCAAAATGACCTTAATTTACTAACTAAAATTTTTTTAATATTAAATTAAATGGTAGCAAAACAAAGTCAATAATATTCAAAAATCCAAGGATTAAAATGGATGAGATTTTGAATAGAAATAGTGGATTAATATGTCACAGTTATACATGTTCGAGAGAGCAAAATCAATGTAATTGTAATAATTTAGTTTCTGTTAATTGTATCAAACATTTGGAAATTTATTTAGATGCAGATATTAAGTTTAATAAACACGCTAAATGGTTAACAAACATTCTCAGAGTTGCATCATTCGAATGCAAAAAAAATTGTCAATGTTTTCGTACTAGCACTAGAAGACTGATTTATTTTAGTTTAGTTCATAGTGTTTTCTTTTATGGAATAACTATTTATTATCTAGCTCCGGAATATATACTGCCCCTCTTAAGAATATTCTTAAAAGAATTCTGAAAGTATTATTTAGTGAAATCCCACTTGAACTATTAGGAATAATGAGCTTTGATAACGTAGCTAGGTACACTGATGTATGCAGACATATTTTAAACCTGAGCTAAGAATTATTCCTAATGTAGAATACAATCTGAGGTATAGGCAGTTTGTAGTCCAGAGGCATTCGAATAACTATGGAAAATGTACAGTACAATATAAAATACCACTTACTTAATTCTTTACCTATATATTTACAAACCCTACAACACCAAAACGATTTATGAATACTTTTTAAAAAATATTTTATTTTCAGGTAATTAACTTACTTTCCTTAAAAGGGGTAATTCAAAAAAAAACCAATTAATCACTAGAGACAAGTTATACGCCTTACCACTGGTTAAATAAGAATAGTACATTTTTTCATCTTTTATCCATTAAAATAATATTTGTATATTTAAAATAATTATTTTTGTAAATTACGTTATAATTATCAAAACAACGCAAATACAGTATCAATAAACACATTATTTTCTCCGCTGTCATTTGAAAAAAATAAAATAAATAAAAAAACTGGTCCCTACCAGACGGGTCCTGCCATTCATAACATGTAACAAAAGCTTACCGTTATCAAACATTGCTCAACATTTTCTAATCTTACCCGGAATGTCTGTTAAAGGTTTATACGCTAGCTTGTCTGGTTCTACTAATTTATAATATGATTTATGGATATTTGTTTATTTTTACGTTTATAGTATTGTTAAGCTTTGTTAGTCTTACTATACAATTTGGTTTGTTGTTATTATATTGGCCAACAATTATTCTATTAAATTTTTTTTAGTGTGTTAATTCTCTTATATTTTATTGTTTCAGTAGGCCTAAATGTACAAAAATAACTGTCTAGTATATATATATATATATATATATATATATATATATATATATATATATATATATATATATATATATTTTCTTTGTTGTTATATATGTAAATCATTAATTTATTTTACATATTGATGTTTTGAAATTTCTGTTTTTTTCTAAATTATTTATATCTTCCACTAACAACACATAAAAAAGAATATGATTGTAATATTAAAAAAATTACTAATAGCAAGAGAATTACTGGTAAAATAAACAACATAAAAAATTAAAACTTCCACGTCTGGATGTTCACTAAGCCTCTCCAGCGGGGATGATCTTTCCATATCTCTTCTTCTTGTATTGTCCACCATTGTATTTTCCTCGTCTTTCTACACATCATCAGCCCATCCTCTTCTTGGTCTTTTTCTGTTGCCTTCTTCAAATAAAATTAACTGTCCCATTTTCCAAGATTCTATTCTCCTCCAATCTGTTTACAACTTTGACCTCGTCTTCTCTACCCTTTCTCTCAAACTACCCTAAACAATCCAACAAATCGGGGTTAATTGTTAAAGAGGACAGTCCTAACTTCACTCCTTAATAAAAGCATTTCTCATATAATTTAGTTTACAATTCCCATTCTCAACTCTTTCTTATCCTTATCTCTCATCGTTTTTCTCTTAATTTCTGTTATAAATCTCATCTCACTGGCTTGCACTATGCTCCTCCATTCTTTTTCCGTAATGTTCCGTGTGTTTACATAATTGGAAAATCCTTATCATAAAATGTTTACTCGTACACAATGTCACATATCCAAATGAACAGGTTTAGACAAAGAATTGCAATATGAAAACCATAAAAGGTGTCAAAACGATGACTAATATCGTCTCATCATTGGTCGTAGCAGCGCCAAACTCGTCGTAGTTCCAGCACTTGTCGAAGGAGCGCTCTGAAGTCAAGTCGGTAGGTTCAGTAAATGGACTGTAGTACGTTCAGTTTACACTAAATATTATTGCAACTTCCGATACTACAGCACAACTACGTGTTATGTACCGTAAAGTTATGGCTGGTTAATGCATACTTACACAAGTTGTAATTTTAAAAATAGCAGTGTAGCCAACCCCCTTACCACCGGCATGAGTAACTGTTTGTTGCCTTATAACAGTATTACTTGCAGTAAACAATTACTGAAAACAATTCAGTGTCATGCCCCCCTCCCCCCATTATATGAGCCGTGTAACATCTGGTATGGAATTACCTCCAGTAAACACTTACACAGACATATGTAGCTGTAAAGGGACCAGTATAGCTGCTCCCCTCACAGCTGATCCTGGGTAATAACGTATAATGCACCATGATGACATGGAATTAGAGGCCAGCTGTCACCTACTAAAGCAGCTATTAATGTAAGTAGGTTAGCATGAACAACACCCCCCCCCCCCTTCTACTGATCCTCTATGTATACACAATATGCTAACGGATCTTTTTTATTTATTAATGGATAGTGGGATCATTTTAATGACAGCAAATATTATTTTTTGAAGATTGTAGGCGATAGGTCCTCTTAATACCGACACGGCATTCACTCAATGGTTGCCATCGACTTGGACACTACTAGACAAGTCTGGGGTGTTCATGTTGGATGATAGTCAAGGTTCGGATATTGTGTAGGAAAGAGAACTGAGTATCAGATGTCATTTAGCTAAAAATCAGACCAACACTACGTGGTTCGGATTCCACGTAAAGCTGTTGGTCCCATAGTTTCCCTGGATATTGGAATATTAATAAATAGTCCTTACTGAGCTAAGTCGAACTCACATAGTAACAATGACTACACTCGTTCATCTACTGTCATCACACTCATTCACCCTCATATTCACTCATATCTCTACGATCGGAGTCTTAAAAATGAATAATGAAGAGTAATAATAATGAATGATGCTTGAAATCCCTAAAATCATGTCTAATATACGAATATTATTTATATGGACTATAAATTTGCTATGTAGGCTATATATAAATGTATATAAAGCATCCATGGGTATTTTAAAAAAATAGTTCCTGCTTGAAGTAAAAATATGTACACGAATCCTGCTTTACTTTTTAATTATTTTTAAAGGAAAAATATTGCTTTTTAAGGAATTTCATTTTTTCTTCAAATAAGGACAGTTTAAAATGTCTTACAATTTTAAAATATAAAATGTTATACTCTCCATGAAAACCAAATAAAGTAACAAATATGGAACTAAATCATTACATATCCTAAATTTTCAGTATACAGGAATACTCTAAAATACGGTCATTAATTTATATATATATTTATTAATATAACTAAGGGGAATAGTAGTAATTTTCTTTTCTTTCTTCTTTTTTAATTATTCATCCACTGGCCATGGCACTGACCAGTTGAACGCTCAAGTGTCAAGACAGACTTCAGACCCAAACTTGCAACACTTGAGAAAAGGGGTTTGATGGCTGAGTGTGAGTTTAGTCACACAGTCAAGAAATATATGCTTCTTTCAGCATCATTAGAAACCACCCATTATGGTTGTAAAAAAATGTAGGTTGTAAAGCCCGTTTGCACTGCTAGCACATCTTACCACTAGATTACACACTCCAAACTATGAGTAAGCAAATGGATCTCTTGAGTGAAAGCTATATTCTGAAATTACTACACCAATAGCCTCAACTGAACCAGCGTGGCCATGGAGCACTCTGTGAAGAAAATGCAGGTCAGTCACAGATTTATGAGCTAGTAAGGTTGGTATTTTCAGTTCTGCACGAGTTCCCACTTCACCAAACTCCGGAAATGTCCACTCCATCCACGAGAGGAATTTCTTCTGGACGGCCTCGACGGCTGCATCTGAATACACCCGGTCCTTATTCCAACTAACAGTGGAGTACTCGAGGTAACTTCGAACCAAGGACTTGTACAGTATGAAACCAGCGTGCTTGTCACTGAAAAACCTGGAAATCCACATGATGAAACCTAAGTTCCTCTTAGTTTTTGATACAACACAGTTTACGTGTTCAAAGAAGTTCAAATCAACGTGTACAACAAGATCACGAGCATCACGTTATCTTTGGATTCGAAAGCCACTAATGTCAATAAAGTAGAATGACGGATTAGTTTTACGCATGAACGAAGACAAAACTGTTTTGCTAAGGTTCATTTGCATGTGTAATTGAATTAAGCGCACCTCACAACGGAATCCATACAAGATTGAAGAGCCGAATGGTCTCTTGTATTAGCAATCTGCATAGATATTTTAATATCGTTGGTCAACTGCACGGTCTAAGAAAGATATAATGTCATTTTAAAAAACAATAAAAAACAAAGGTCCTAAGCTAAAACCTTGAGGTACTCCTGAACTGGCAACAAAGTTTTATGAATACATGCACCAATCGCACTCAAATTCATTATCCAAGAAGTGGTAATAATAATAATTAAAAATGAATCTAGTTGAAAATGAGCGTGAGCACTTTAATAGTATGCGAACTTGTAATTTTTTTAGATAGAAATTACTTTTCAACCGATAAAAAACTAGACGTGGTCACCAAATTACCCCTCATTAAAGTCCTCAAAATATGAATATGAAAGAATCCATGATCTCTTGAATATTAAAGAATCCATAAACTACTATAATTCCGATGAACATGGAATCCATAGTTAGCGATCCGCAGATTCTAATCTATTCACAAATTAGTTTTTTTGGTAAGAAACAATAGGACTAATAGTTTATGAACTCTGTTAGAATTAGCCTGTGTTATAGATTCACTATGAACTAAAATAAATTTGAAGATCAAAAGTAATAAGACAAAATTGCACATATTCAAGAGTATAAAAATCAGCAGGTTTATTAGTGATGACGTGTGTATTGGTATAAATTGAAAAGAACACTTTTATTGGTTGACAGTTAATTTGAATGATCTTCTTTCTCTTTGTAAAAAGAAACATTTTGTAATTTAAGCTCTCACGGTTAAGGAAATTTGTGATAAATGGTGATTTGAAACGGCAGCGTGCTAACCAGGCCTAAACAGTCTGGTTTATCTGTTAACATACGTGTTAGTATCATGGAACACATTTCATGTCGTAAATAGAGTAATTACACGACAGTCAGTGCAATTGCAATAATTACAATTTGAACTACTCACGTAATAGTGATTCAAAACACCTAATTACTTCATTAAACAAATCAGGAAGTGTTAACTATTCACATTAAAATATTTTAATACTTTACTTTGTCACATACTTTACTGCGTTTGGTAACCCTAACAAATCTCTTGAAAAGTATTTTCAATGTGTAAGAAATATTAAATCTTAAAATAATAATAATAAAAAAACAAAAAACCTAGTACATACAGAATCTATCAACATGCTTATAAATAGAAGAGTGTGTAATATATCAATGAGAAGAAACTATTGGTTATAAAGACAATAACTGTTACAACAGAAACAAGTTATTCAATTGATGAATAAAAACATGATCGATCAAAACATCAACAACACGATTCAACTACACACAGAATAACTGAATGTTCATTATGGTAAACACAGAATCGATCAATAAGTCAACAAAAAGACAATCTAAATATATAAAAAGACAAGTCCTGACTCACTCACTGACTGATTCAACATCGCCCAGCAAAAAACATATAAGATAGAGACATGAAATTTAGTACATATGTTTATCTTATGCCCTAGAAGCGCACTAAGAAAAGATTTTTCGAAATTTCATTCCTAAAGGGTACAAACAGCCCCTCAAAATGTCCTTTTTTCCATAAGAATAACATTGGGTTGATTTTAGTAAATTAATAACAGCTTATTTGTAAATAAATAGACATGTTTGCCATTATCCTATTGACGCATTAAAAGTTTAATCTTCAGCTGTTAAACAAAAACAAACGAAATGAACACGTTTGAAATAGGCTAAGTAATACCGTTGGGTATTTATAATAATAAATATATAACAACGTAAGTAATGTAAGTGAAATGCTGTAAAAAAAAATTGGGTGTGCGTCGGACCACACGGTGGAAGTTATACTTCTTTGGCCATTCTAATACACCCACTCACGCACACAAACAGACAGGATATATAAATGACATATAAGACATTTTTCAATATTATTCAATATATTTATCTTCAATATATTATACGTGACTTCATTATTATATTATACACCTATATTATCATTATCAGTAATTTCTTCGATTAAATTTCTTCGATTAACAATCGATTAATCGATAGTTCTTAAAAATTTGTTCTTACTTTTCAGCGTGACGCGGTTTCTCGACCAACATCCCATCCCAAAGTGTCTAACGGGCGCAAAGAAGTATAACTTCAAAAATTTATTATTGTGATTTTACGTTAAACAGTTAATCTACTTTTATTTTTAGTCAAAAGCCACATACCGAGGCCGAAGCCTGAAGTGTATCTAGCGCAGCGAGAGTCGGGGTTGGCACGCGAAGCAGTGCAGGGGTGTCCCCTAGTCAATTGTAAATAATCAGAACCTTGTTTGTTGTACGTTAACAAAGTTAACCAGCTGGTTATTGATGTTCTTTTGTTATGAAAGTAAAAAAATCACGTTTTAAAACTTTGTTTATTTGGAAAGAGTTGTAGTATTTCAAATAAAAGTAGTACATTAAAAAAATAAACAACCACTTAAAAGTGAAAACATTCGGACTTTGTTCAAATAATTATTCTGATACGTAATGTTTTAAGATTTTTAACTATTTAAATTTTAATACATTGGCAGAACAATATTTAGTTTTCTCTTAATAGTTATTATGTATGTTTTTTTGTTTAGTTAAAGGACAATGTTTAAACATTATGGAATGCATAACTCAGAGCTACTGTATTTTGATTTCAGCTTCTTTTATTACTATTTTATTTTTTAATATAAAGATTATTAACGAAATTATAGTATTTGAAAAATTTTAAATGATTTTAAAATAATACTTAACGGTATTATAAAAATAAAAATATAATTATGAAATATAATAATGTCAATGATTGGCTTTAAATATTATTAATTATGTAAAAAGTTTTTATTTCTCAGGAAATGTAATCCTATAAATTACAGAATGTATGTGAACTGACATTGTTACAGTATTATGAATATTAGAGTATCTCTTGAAAAAATGTTCAACACTTTTAAATTACTAAAATCTTAAGTTAATATAGTGTGTTACGTTTTTTACATATATTATAATAACGATCAATCAATACGGCATAAATGTAATTTGCGTAATTATTTGTGTGAAAAATGCAAGATTCTGCAATGAAAACTTGTCATACTTATTCCTTCGGTCACTACAATTAAATTAATTATCTGTCGACCAACACGAGTTGTAAATGAAATCTTTACCAATGAAATTAAAATGTTGTATTAATTAACACAGTCGTTTCAGGAGGAACACGATAATGTATAATTGACAGATCAGATCAGAACAATGATTCATAGCCTTGCTTGGTACTTCTTCACTAACCAATTAATTACTCCGTATTACGTTGTAAACAACATCTTATTTTACAAACGAAAAGTTATTTTAGGCATCAGCTAGGAATGTACATTAAAATAGAAAAGCTACAATTTGGCCGCTTTGATTGCGATCTTATTAGAGAACCTGTGTGAGAGAGACAAAGCTAGTCATTGAAGAGAGACAGAAAATAAGTTTTCTCCCACCACTGTGCCACTTTAACATTTTGTTGTCATACCCATCCACCCTCTAATACATGTACAGTGGCATTGACCCACCCGCCCTCTAATACACGTACAGTGGTTGATTTATTCAAAAAAGCATTATGTCTATAAAGGATATAAATATCTAAAATAACGATATATCACAAATTTTATGGATTTACTCCTTTCCAGGTGTGTATAACTGTTTCTCATTCCAACTGTTTATTTATTTAATTATCATTATTTAATTTTTGTATTTGATGATTTGACACATAAGAATGGCGTTTTAATTTCAACACGCATTTATTCCAATCTTCCTGACCTAATTACTAAAGAGAAATCAGATATATTTATTCCTTAGTAATAAATATATATTATATAAAATCTTCTGAAATTGTTAAAAAAACGGCCCAAAGTCACAATATACAATAAATACCATAATGGATAGCATATTTATCGTACCCAAACTATACTTTTAATGTCTACAATAAACTTAACATATTGATAAAATATTATATTTTACATCACAAATTATTATAAGTAAATTAGTTCACAGCTTATTGAGTAACAACGATTAATGGTATACACTATGCATAATGGAAGTTTAAAAGGGATTCTTTCGTACGTTGGGTAGTTATACTGTATATGAGGCAGTTCGACCTGCTGAACATGAACACACTCAATTTTATTTTAAAATAAAATCCTGTTACCTTTGTTGATGCAGTTGGCAAACCTGCATCTTGTGACGATTCATTAAGAAATGTTAGTCGAATATTCAATTAGCAGGTCTGTATGAATACAAAGATGGGTGGGTAAACCAATTATTATACGCAATAAATCAGTATAAATTACACTTAATTAAGACATATAGTGACATAATATAAAAAGTTACTCGTTTGGTTGAAGTCTATCGTATAAATAACCCGTTGATAGGTTTGTGTTCATCCATCGCTAGAAGGGTGGCTGGGTGTGGTTGTTTGGGCGAATCAATGATGTTCTGTTACATTATCTAATCACTGAACCAAGGCTGGCGTTTCGACATGACTGGTGAAAATAATAGACTGTTAGTACGTTGCGTGATTTCGTTTTAATAATAATGTCAGAGGGTGTTATTTTTCAGGGAGAATGGGTAAAAGTTAAGGTTGTTACTGTCATTGCGTGTTTGAGCTACCCCTTCACAGATGGCTGCTTTATTCTTAAAGGGAAATCTGAAATTATGGATTGAGTTTTAGCTGCAGACACCATGTAATACAATTTTTTTGTTATTATGCTGTTTCTTGCCACCTAACGAAATTTGAAAACTTTGCCTGAAATGGGTTAATACGCGATATGAATTTTATTCTGCGTAAATCACGTATTTTACCGAAAAATATAACTTTTTTTACATATTTCCATAAATTTAAATAATATTTTAATCATCCTTTTATTAATTTAATGTGTTGTTTTACGCTGAATACGATTTTGAAAACTATTTCGGTGTCTAACAAATATTTCTCGAGATATAACAGAAAAACTACTTTCTCGGTGAATCGCAATTAGCTGCCATTTCACGACCAATATAAACACCAACTATTAACTACAAAAACAGAATTGACCTATCCCACTGGAGGGACGGCAGGCAGGCCATCACGGAGGCCAGGCACCCGAATTTAACGCAAATTACGAATTGTTGTTGAGTAAATAGACAATTAGGATATGTTAGGTAAATAAAAAGTGTATTTTATGGGCCGAAAAAATAATATAATTGAAAAACCATTGTACATGTTCATGTTCAGCATAAAATACATGTAAAATAAAAAACAACTTATACAAAAATTACGATTTTGAAAACAAAAATTCTTCACTAGCAGATAAAAAACTAGTTTTCCAATATCTCTGCAAAAACAAATTTTCGGCAGTTCAAATCAACCTCCTCAAGAGGTATAATCTCATATTGCACTACTTTTTCAACAAGAAATTGTATATTCAGAGGTGGCAAAAAAGTGCATAGTTACCCAATTTTCATTACTCTTACAAACAACAACTCTCTTGTATAGTACTACCCTGCATAGGTAGTTGCCATATATGATTGTTATTGGCAACTACCTGTTATTGGCAACTGTTATTGCTGTTGAGTAGAGCAATATTAAATGTAGTACAGTACTGTGAATTAACGAGTTGTGAGAAAATTATTATTTTATATATTTTGAAAAACTACTAGTATATCAATAATTTTTTTTTACTATTCATTTATATTTTCAGAAAACCATAAAATAATTAACAAAAACTCACTTTTTTTTTTTTTTTTTTATTTAATAAAAATCAATATTAAACAAAAACTTAAAAGTGGATCCACTTGTAATTTTTCCGCTATTACAAAGAATGTAACATTTTTTATTTTCCAACAAATTGGTAAGTCACGGTAATTTAATGAATTTAACATTGCTATTATGGGGTATAAATATGGTGATCACCCCTGTCGTGTATTTGAGAATAGTGTAATTGATTTACTGTTGGTGGGAGGACCTATTGAGTAGTTTTCCTGCTTGTTCACGGGCAATTTGTCAGCTAAAATTGTGTCTATAATTTTCTGGGACATAAACTACGAAATAAACGAAAACAAATCAGAATCAACAGTTACTGTCAGTTCATAAATTATATGGACTCGATTTTTAAGGATGTTTGTTAAGAAACTAAAAGACCTATGAAAATGTCAGACTCACCATTGTTTTTTTTTTTTTTTTTTTTTTATTTACCCTGTGACATATGACTTTTAAAATTATATTTTGGGTTTTAGTAATTGCTATTCTAGTTGTAACAAAAAAATCAAAATTTTTCTAGTTTTCACGGCTGAAAAAATTTTTACCAGTGTGTCATTACTCAATAACCTGTTATTTTATTTCCGTTATAATTTAACATGTGGTTGACAGGATATTTTCTATACGTTTTATTTATCTCAGAATATTAACTGTTCGAGAAAAAAAAGTTGTTATAAATTTATGATAATAACGTTTTCTCAGCTTTTAGTAGTAGAAAAATTAATTACTCGGTCACGTTGTAATCCAAGGATGAAATATTTCCTCAAGGTGGCGTGTTTTAGGATTGGACTCCTCTTCAAGGTTCATAGGAGCATGGGAGATATCTTTAAAGTTCGTACTAGGACTAAACATTTCTTCAAAGTGACGTGTTTTAGGATTGTAGGCCTCTTCTAGGTTCATGGGAGGAAGGTGATTTCTGTAAGGTTATGTGTTTTAGTATTGGAAGCTTTTTCAAGGTTCATGCTAGGATGACAGATTTCCTCAAAGTGACGTGTTTTAATATTGGATGCCTCTTCAAGATTTATGGGAGGATGGAATATTTCTTCAAGGTGACGTATTTTAATATTGGATGCCTTTTCAAGATTTATGGGAGGATGGAATATTTCTTCAAGGTGACGTGTTTTAATATTGGAGGCCTCTTCAAGATTTATATGAGGATGGAAGATTTTCTCAAAGTCATGGGTTTTAGGATTGGATGCCTCTTCAAGGTTCATGGGAGGATGGGAGATTTCTTCAAGCTTGGACCCAGGATAGTAGAAATGTTTAAGATTATGTATCACTATAAGCGTATTATAGCGGGCCTGTAGTTAGATTGTAAGGCCTTTTTACGACGTATCGATTCAATTTCATTCAGATTAGAAATTGAACAGAAATACCAGTACATAACTTTAAATTAATTTGCTGTCTGAAAATTTAAATGGAATCAGTTGAATAAAAAGCTATCATGTTAAACTAAGAATAGGCATAATGAAATATAACAATATTGTGTAATAATATTTTTTAAATTTATTATGAGACAAGTGGAGGAAATAAAAAATTAAATAGAGTCAAAGTATAGACAGTGTAAATGAAAGAGATGTTAAGTATACTACAAGTAATAAAATATAAGCTTTAAACTCAATTAGTTTACAAATGCTGTACAAATACCATCCAAAATTAAGTTTTAAGGCAATCACTGAATCATTTACATTCCAATTTATTATTCCAACATTTTAAACAAATTTATAATGGTTTCGCATTCTTATTCTTTGTGAGGATTGCACATTTATGAATTAAAATACTCCTAACTTCTAGACATTATAACAAATAAATGTTAAATAGTTGTAGTTTTGTAACTTAACTTTTTATCGAGTCACACAGAGATCTTTTACACAAATAAATATGTAAAAAATAACAAGTTTCCACAAAACGTCGAAAATATGTGATTCTGGCTGTCCAGCCGCACTTGTTGCGTTTTGGGGTCAGACACGCGCATCCCACGACTTTTGGCCTTTCAGGGCTCGTTTAATTGTCCTCTCTAATTCTCTGACGCCCGCTGTCGACTGTATACGGGTTTATTTACTTGACTTTTGTAATTCGGAAAATCGATTAGCTTAATTTAATATAAGATAGAAAACTCTCCCTGAAGTAAAGGCACTTTCAAATTATGAAACAGAATAAAAATTTTTATTTTTTTACAGTGCCTTATTTTACATGTTATTCATTCATTTTTTTAAGATAAAGCAGGATAAACATTTTTTGCAGATTTTTTCTTTAGATTTACAAATACCTACATTTATGTATTTTATAGTTTATAATGTATTATGTTATTAATTTTATACGAGACCCAACACATAAAAATACCTGGGTCAGTTAATTTTTTAAAATATTTTATATATTTTATTGAAATGGGTGAGCCATTGACATATGTTTTTATATAATGGTTATTTGGCAGATGTAACCAAACCGTGGTCATTTGCTACTGTTGGTTTGATCATACTTGACGTTTCGGACCTTCGTCCGGTGAAAACAAACTGAAACCATTAATAAATTACATAATCTGCATTAGTGGTGTTGTCGACAACGAAGTAGTAATGAATGACCCTAAAACAAGGCACAAGTATAATAATTATCGTTGTTATTATTATATTTCACCCCTCATTGTGTAAATTCAGTTCCTTCCGAAGTAGATCTTTCATATACTGTATATTCAGACTATACGTCTACATTTTGTATTTTCGGTTGCTTTTTTACTCTTTACTGTATATTTATTATTGTTGATGTTGTTAAATGTTTAGTCTTGTTATTTTATTTATTGTTTCGATTTTTACTCTTGTTGTTTTACCTTATTTAGAGCTGTCAAATGTATTTAGGCTTAAATAAGACAATTTGTATAAAACCCCCGATCTAAAAGAAATTGTTTATTTGTTTAAATACGAAGAGAAAGTGTTATAGATGTTACTATAGGCTATATAAATGATAAAAACTGGCATAATTTAAGATGAAAAATGACAAAAAATAAATTGATATACAAGTTGAAAACTGTGATATTATGTATATTGTATAGTAAATGGGTTAGACTAAAACTTTTCCTCACATAGCCATAGGCTAGAATAGAGGGAAAAATAAATTAAAACTTCGTGTGGAAGAATTGACATGTAAATAATCAATAAAGCATTTGAATTTGAATTATTGTTATGTGTATTTAAGTATTTGCTATTGTAATTAAATTAATACTGTTGTGTCGGGATGACCATTGTTTTTTTTAGTGCGTCAGCTGTGAATCCTTCTCTGTCCTGTATTTTGATGTATTTTATTGATTACTTTGTGATAAATTCTATTTAAATTTTGAAATTCAGCTTTTCATTTCCTATGTTTTAGGTCGCACCTTCGTATTCATTCACTTTATGTATGTAATTCACAGTCTCATTGTTAGTTTTACATTTATTTTTACCCATACTCGGGATATTTCCTAGAGAAAGAAACGTCATGAAATTAACAGTTGATGATTTATTTCAAAGTTTATAATTCTGAGAAAGAGGTCTAACAACTATGTCTACAGGTCTACATCAGAATCAAAACTACGTCTCCATATACAGGTTGGAAAAAATATTGAAACGCTTTCACGACTTTTTTATGACTTCACTTGTAAAAGTGAAATGTTTGTACATGGTCAGGGTTACAAAGAACATACGTTTTGACCCCATTGGTGACATGTCATCTTTTCAGGGGGACGGCCTATGAGGAGTTGAACGAAAATCTTCAATTTAAGCCTAGGTCGAGTTTGGTACCAAATTAAAGGTATAATCAATATAAATCAATTTCCGCAAACTGGACGTCGAAAGTTTTGTCCTTTCCAGAATAACGGTCATTTTGAGTTCAAAGTAACTAATTTCAACAATATTATTTCTCCGCTATTTAACGGTTTCAAGTAAATTATTCTGATCAAAATTTATACTTTATGGAACACAATTATTCAAAAAATTAAACTATCAAATCATCTATGGAAAAAAAGTTGTTGTTAAAGTGTTTCCATATTTTTTTCTTCCTGTATATAAACTCATAGCTAAACAGTATATTGGAAATATATAGGGAGGCTTCAGGTTCATAACAGTTTTAGACCGAAACTTAATTATCTACTATAGATTCTATATAACTTATAGAAAACTATCTTGGCGACCATGTATTAAAATTTAAATGCCGCATAATTATGAATTTCTGAGAGACTAAAATATCGTGCAGCAAACACTAGTAGAAAAACCTTTGTAATCGCGTGGGTCTAACTGGGATAAAATGTTTCACATTATATTTGCTATCGCAATATTATACGAGGAAGTCAGTGATGTGATTGGGTCTTTGATATGTCTATTAGTCCCTTAATAAATAATGCATTGCCAGCAGATAGCTCGGTGCTTTGGTATTCCTGAGCCAGAATAAATAAAGTTTATATTATTTACCTCGGCTTTGTTCGCTAACATAAATAACCAAATTCACCAGTAATAATGATATATTAAAATAAAAATGGCAAACAATAGAAACGACCTAATTACCAAACTAAAAAAAAAACTTTTAGGGAATTAATAATGTGCAATGACATTTCACTAATTAAACTGAATAATGTATCAAAGTAAATGAAATTAAATTAAGATCCGTTAATTTCTGTACAAAAAGTAAAATCTAAAATTTAAAAAAATTGGGAATTTCCTTACATTGGCTTCAGCCTGAAGCATGTGTGGTTGTGTAGTTTCTGCAAAACCCATGGATAATAGTTTGTATTTACAAAAATCGTGTGTTTAAAATCGGATAATAAAACATAAAGGTGAAATTAATGATTTTCCCTTAAAATTATAAACAAATGTGCAATAAACACAGTAAAATATCGTAAATAAAACTGACCACAGTTTATAATAGATGTGAACAGTAAAAAATATACAGAGATAATTAATAAAAAAATTAAAAATTTTGAGTTCAATTGTAAATAAAATAAACCGTCACACATTTAGGTGGCAGCCGTCAGTGTAATAAACATACCTAAAACATAATTTATGCTAAAAATTAAAAAATTTAAAAATCTCCTAAACACAACCAAAAACCATATCATAATATGTCAGTTACATGTTCTGAACAATATTGAATATTAAAAATATTGAATAACAAAAACACACATTATTTTAAATTATATAATATAAGAGCTATATAATGAGTAATACATACCCATACATTACAAAGAGAAAAGTTACTTTGGCAGTGGAATAAACCAGAACTATGTTCTGTCCTTTTTGTTCAAGAAGAAAATTTAACCTAGATAAAAGACGAAATATAAGACAAAACAAAGAACTTTTGTAATATAGAGAAAATAATATAACATAAAGTAAGTTATAATAACAAAGAAGTGACCAATTATATGATCTTGTCAAATTAAAATACTTGTTTTATTTGTATTGCCATATTATTTCGTTCATTAAAAGTTCACAAAGATCCGTTCAAAGTTTTTGAACATAATTTTACATGATGTAACAAAGTTAAATGTTACCCAGAGAGTGGGCTTGTTTGTCAAACGGATTGAGGTACATAACATTGACACGTGGGTGTAAGTAATGAAAATCTCTTATCAGGCCAGATAAGTGAATATTGAGTTTTCACGTAACCTAAATAAATCATCCTTATATATAATGTGAAGCCGTGCTTTGTTAACGGAATTCAACACTGAAAAAGCAATTTTGAAAAAAGCAATTTTGATACAAGCTTTGATAGTAAGAATATGGCTAATACACTGAACATAATTTGCTTTTTATCAAGTTAAAGCTTGACGGTTTCTCCAAAGGGCGTGTTAACTGGGTCATATCCTTCCTCACTGTCCGGCGACAACTTGTGAGAGCTGATGACAACGAATCTTGCTGGAAGCCCCGTTACCAGAGGTGTCCTCAAGGCTCAGTTCTCGGACCACTACTCTTTTCTCTTTACATCAACAGTGTGACGAACAACATTATACATTCCAAGTTCCATCTTTACGTAGACGTTTTACATGTTTATTCCCTCTTTCGAGTTAGTAGTATGAAGAAGTGGGAAGCCTTAACAAACTTACATCAAATCCATCTGCCACTGGACAAAACAACATGGCTTGCAGTTGAACGAATCCAAAACTCAGACTATCATTATTGAAAACCCTCGTTTACTATCACAAATTGACCTACAACGATTTCCTAAACTAAAACTAAACAACGAAAAACCAGAATACTGCGATAAAGTTAAAGATCTAGGCCTTACTATCAACAAATATTCGATTTGACATGAGACAGTTACTACTACCTGCAAAGGATATTTGCCGGTATTCATGGTCTGAAGCGATTTGCTTAATTTTTACCATTTAGTACAAAATAATGCTGGTAAAGACTTTGATGCTACCCCACTTTAACTACTGTGACGTTGTAACTAATGACAAGACTGTTGAACTCGCTGATAGATTACAGCGTGCACAAAACTACTGCATTAGATACATTTTTAATCTAAGGTGCGATGATCACGTTACCGTATCACGAAAGTATCATATACTTACTCTAGTGCACGCTGTGTCCCCTACTTACTTGTTGGGAAACATTCTCCTTCTTGTCCCAAATAAATATCTATACCACAAGGTGGGGGGTGAATTATCATTGTCAATACCGTTTCACAGAACAACATTTTTAATTAGCCCTTTACAGTTACTGCCTGCAGGCTCTGGAATTCTCTACCAGACAGAATAAAAACTATCTATGAGCGTGCCCACTTGGGTATGGAGTTAAAGAGCTGGCTGGCGCGGGGGATGCAGATCTGATGCATGGTGGGCGAGCAGAGTGAAATATATGAATAAGTAGTTTTCTCTTGCGTTTATTTTTTGTTTTTTTTTCAAAAATAGTTTTTATTCTTCTCAGTTTAGCTGTTATTTTCTTACACAAAATTGTATTTACATTTAGTGGAATATTTAATTTTATTACGTATACATTTGTTTAATCAATTATTCTACGTAATTTGGTAATTTTTGTATTATCAAACTTATATATGAATCGGAAATGTTTGTTGTTATTGTTACATGTTTACGTGGTTAAGTGAAAGTGAGGACTAACTTCGCCACTAAAATAAAGGCTTACATTCTTTAATTCCACCAAACTGCGGGAGTTACATCGTCAGTCAAAACTCCTTTTGGCAATAAGTTGTACCCCTTATAAATCTAAATAAGAAGAACAAACTCTATGGTGACAAGTCAGCCTTTTTTTTTTTACTCAACAAGTCAGTAAAAGAGTGCGAGAGAGACAGAGATGCAATAAGATAAGTATTACAACAAAGACATAATAATATAGTCCATGCTCTCTCTCTCTCTCTCTCTCTCTCTCTCTCTCTCTCTCTCTCTCTCTCTCTCTCTCTCTCTCTCTCTCTCTCTCTCTCTCTCTCTCTCTCTCTCTCTCTCTCTCTCTCTCTCTCTCTCTCTCTCTCTCTCTCTCTCTCTCTCTCTCTCTCTCTCTCTCTCTCTCTCTCTCTCTCTCTCTCTCTCTCTCTCTCTCTCTCTCTCTCTCTCTCTCTCTCTCTCTCTCTCTCTCTCTCTCTCTCTCTCTCTCTCTCTCTCTCTCTCTCTCTCTCTCTCTCTCTCTCTCTCTCTCTCTCTCTCTCTCTCTCTCTCTCTCTCTCTCTCTCTCTCTCTCTCTCTCTCTCTCTCTCTCTCTCTCTCTCTCTCTCTCTCTCTCTCTCTCTCTCTCTCTCTCTCTCTCTCTCTCTCTCTCTCTCTCTCTCTCTCTCTCTCTCTCTCTCTCTCTCTCTCTCTCTCTCTCTCTCTCTCTCTCTCTCTCTCTCTCTCTCTCTCTCTCTCTCTCTCTCTCTCTCTCTCTCTCTCTCTCTCTCTCTCTCTCTCTCTCTCTCTCTCTCTCTCTCTCTCTCTCTCCCCCCCCCTCTCTCTCTCTCTCTCTCTCTCTCTCTCTCTCTCTCTCTCTTTCTCTACCTCCCTCCCTCATACACACACGCACACGCGCACGCACACACTGACTTGAAAGACGCTCCACAGGATTTACCGGCATTCGACTGATCGACTAGCTTTTTCAAGCTCCGCGCCAAGATAATTTTAGGATGGGCGCTGCACTTCTGATAGTGATTACATTTCTGCCAAAACAAACTTCATTTCCCAACTTCGATATTAAAAGCATTACCCGCAGGACTGTTTAATTTACTATAAATCATGTGAGCTATAGCTAATTCCAGTTTTTAAGCATCGTTGTTAAGTTAACCCTTTAAAATAATAATTCACAAGTTAATATTTTGTGAAGAACTTACGTGGGTGTTTTAATTATTTCTGTTTAGGTGTTTCAAATAATTTAAGCTTTTTCCTTTTACATACTTTTTTAAATATTAATTTTTGAAGACTATTGGTGTTGAATAATTTACTTCTTAATTTTAGTCATTATTTGTTTATTTTATTTTAATAAGTAAAACGTTGGTCGTCAAGATATAGGTTGAATGAATTTGTGAGGAATGAATTTGTGAGGAATGAATTTGTGAGGAATGAATTTGTGAGGAATGAATTTGTTTAATGTGGACGGACGAGTGAAGTCATTGTTACTTACTAATGTCCTCTATTATTTAGAAAAATCCATCTATTAATTATTCATTATTAAGATTGTAGAAATATGGGCGAATGAAAGGAGGAAATGAGTGTGGTGAGAGTAGATAACGAGTGAACTCATTTGATAACTAAGAAGGTCGACTGTTCTTTAGAAAGAGCTATTGATAATTAACCAAAATGCCTGGCCACCACCTAACACGACTTGTTCACGTCGATATACTCTTCACAACACTTTGCACAACCAAAATACTCTGGTGCATCCTCAGCATAAAAGAGATTTTAAAAATAAATATCATACGTGCTACAACAACATTTTATAGAGTCTTAAAAATGACACCAGACTTATATCTTCACTTATAAGTTCATACTATGAATTAAAGTTTAAGACTCTTCAGAGGCATTCGGTAAATTTGATTTATACATCATAAAAGCAATGTTAAATGCAGTGCAGCACTGTACTTAACGATTTGTCGGAAAATTGTAATTTTTACAAAATTTTAAAGAGCTTAGTGGATCCACTATTAACATTAAAAATTTAAATTTTTGATTTGACAAAAATTGAGTTTTAGCTCATAATTTTGATTTATGATTTGCGTAAAAATAGAAATGAACAATCAACATTTAAAAAAGTGTATTTAAGTTTAACTTGTACGATCTTTCAAACGATGTAAAAATTATAATTTTCCGTTTACGAGAATAAAATCCAATATGGTGACGACCTCTGCAGATTTTTTGAGCTAATATAAGAAAATGAAGAAAAACTAAATTTTCGTCATCAGCGTGTTGTAATTTTATTGTAGGATTTGTTTGTTGCCAGGCTGGTAAGTAATTAAGTATCTGACATATACTAAAATACTCACGTGGAGCGTAATATAAACAGGCATTTCGATTTACTTTCATTGAAAATGAAACGAATTGAATTAAAATCAGAAGTGTAATATTTAAAAAGGAATAGACAACATTAAAGGACACTCGTCGAGGGTTTTAAAAGAAACTAAATTGTCTTCAAACGTCCGTAAATGCCAACAAGCCGAGTTCAATAATATTGACTTTGTACTCACAGCTACGGCTTGTTTGTTACGGGTAGAGTGATTCTTAGTACAAACAAACAAGTTCACTTCGTAAGTTATTTTCTGTGAACTCTCTGACTCGGTTTTCTTCTGGTTGTTACTGGCCATTTTAACTACTGTATTTTAATGTAGCTTAATCATTACAATACAAAAATAATAATGTAATACGAAATATAAAAAAATAAAAACACAAAAACTATGCCGAGGGTGAGACATCGCTATTTTATATGTATTCACGACCAATTCTCTCGGCACTCAAAACCTAAAGTCCACCACGCACGCGACTCGCGCAGACGATGGTTGCTGGAAGCGAAACGGTTCGTGAGACGGCCGTGTCGGTCTGTTTAGAACTTTACCAAGTGGTAATATGGGCTGATTGATCAACGAATTTCCGGATAAGTAATTTTTCATTTTAGTAATACAAATATAGTAATGGCTCAATAAATTATCCCGGTTAGGGATATTAGGAGTCAAAAGGGATGAACGGGTCAACAATCATGAAATTATAATTATAAAACCCAAAACTTAAAATCACCAAGACGCTACCCGGCGTCATGGCGATTTTTCTAATTTCAAACCTTCATTGATAATCATAGGGGTTTTCATCAGGTTCATGTTCAGCCTTTTTTAATTTAAAATTATTCAAAGGAATCTATCTCTCAACATTCGCTGTTGCCGTATTTTAGACGTGAGACGCTATTAGGTAACAGGATTAGGGGTGTCGCTGCCGGTCGCTAATCTTCTGTTTTATCGTAATATAAAATTAATGTAAACATCAAATCTGGCTGCCGTTGTGCCCCTTGCCTCGGACAATAATTAAAATTGTAGATTGGGCTTATCCACCTTCCAAATTGTGACTTTGGTGACTCCCATTGGTTTGGATCCTGCTGGGCTAGAAAATTATAAATTCAACCCTATCTCACGAAGGGTTTTAGACCAGATTTAAATCCCCCAGTTGGTCATAGAATGGAAAAAAGTTATCAGTCACAGGTTTATATTTTTTTGTAGATGTATATTTTTTGTCTTCTAAAATATATGATACATTAAATTAAAAAAAAGGTTATTTTTAAAAGTTTTTACATTTTAAATATTAGAATTATAACTGACTAAATATTAAACTGATAAGTATTAAAACATGTTCATTATTATAATTCTCATTAGTTTCTTTAATCTGGTATGTGTAACACTCCTTCAGCCTCCACTGGCCATGGTTCTAGGCGTGAAGGAGAGGTGGTGCAAGCGAGATAGTGCATATCCCCCATCATACTTCTCCTACGTCTATTGTGTACAGTCTGGACAAAATATAGCCTTAGTTATTACTTAGCCTGGATGGTGCTTGTGTGAATATTTCAACATAGTTACCAAGATTAAACACTGGAATAAATATTGAGATAGTAAGAACAATAAATTATATAATAGTGCTTCTTTTATGTTGTGATTTTACAATAAATTATTTCATTACGTGCAACAAAGAAAATGTAAACAATATTTAAATAATAAAAACATTGTTATAAGAAATAAAAAAAAATGTATTTTGTTCTATCCGAGATTTTCATTTATTAACATGAATACAACTGTCCTTGGAGAGAGAACTCTATTGATGCGCATGACCAAACCAGACGCCCAGCACTATGGGTTCGGTGTGTACAATCTTGTATTTCCGAATTCAATGAAGCACAAAAAAATTACTTCTTTTATTGTCACTATATTTTAATAATACATTCGTGCAAAAGAGTATATATATGTATTAAAAGGTATCGTGACGCAAAACAAATGATTTTGTCGGTGCAAAACATACATCCATATCCTGTTATAAGAAGTAGTCATTTCACAACGCGGAGGCAAAATAAAAGGGGACATAAATTGAAGTAAAAATCCCAGATAAGAAATTAAAAACAATAAACATTGCTTAACATGTGATATAGCTGTTACTTAAAATACATCCTTTCCTGTCTGATATTAATTCAGTTCATTACTGTCTATCAACTTTATTGTTTATCTATCAACTTTATTAACTTCAAATTCATTCCTCAAGGTGTAAAGTGGGCAAGTTTTAAGGTAATTGTAGTTTAATTTTAAGATCTAGGTAAAAATTAAGCTGAATATATCTAGAAAAGCTTACATATATCAAGGAATACAATAAACTGTATTTTGGGAAGAGTGATGTTTCAAATTTTTTAGGATCAAATTATAGTTTAAATCAAAATTTAAGAGAAAGGTCTGAATGGAGGGGTTGATACAGTGAAGCCCCTGACTGGGCAAACCTTGATATGGATATAATGACCGTGTCATCAGTTGAATCCACACTGCAATCACTAAGAAAAATTTATTTTCATGATCTGGACTCAGACTTTCTAAAAGAGTCTTCATCAATCATAAGTTTATATGAGAATATTGTTTTGCACTTATGCAAAAACCTTGAGAACAATAAAGGTTTTGAATTGGAAGAATTGAGTTGGAAGTTGTTCCCCAAGAAAGCTTTTGTTGGGAGTTGTTGTCCAGCAAGAACAATGTGTTTGGAAATTAGAAAATATTACAATGTTATAGCTTTAATATATTTTTGGGTACTAATACTGTCGTCAGTTCCATATAGTTTCAGACCGAGAGCTTAAATTCAAGTATACACTTAATGGTGATTGGAAACCGGGAACTGCTTCCACATTTAGTGTCAGTCAGTGAGTGAATGAGTCACTACATCGAGATTTATTAATAGTATATAGACTAGGGGACACCCCTGCACGCTTCGCGTGCCAAACACTGTCACTCGCTGCGCTCGTGAGGGAAGCTCGGCCAACGGCCTCGCCTGGGAACTCTACATTTAGCCCCTTTGTAGAACTCGGCCTGCGGCCTCGGTGGGACGATCGTTGGTCCATGACACCTGTGATCCTTACCCAATACAGGAAGTTCCTGAGTTTCTCTAAGACAGTTTCCCATTTTCTTTTTCTGATCCTGCAAGTTCCTATTTATCAATAATTGGATCTTTGAAAACACTTTATGACGCAATAAAAGTCAAAATATTGACCACGATAAATGACATACAGAAATTAATTTGCAATTAATGTCCCCTCATCACATTTAACCCAAGATTCCAAACTCTGGAAATCACATTTCTTTGTCAGTGGGGGGGGGGGGCATGACATTATATGTGTGCACAATAGATAAATACGCAAGGTAAAGTAGTGCGGATCAAGATTGATGGCGTTTCATGAAGTACAAAGTCGTGTCGGAGCAAGCTTGACGTCGGTGATCTACTCTTGACTTGTCTTACCCTCCTGACTGATCACCCATGAAGTACATAGTGTATTTCATAGTCGGTTATTTACAATTTAATTTACCATATATGTGCTCCTCTCTTACTTCATGTCTCTCCCCCAATCAATTAAATACTTTTGAAAATGGGAAAGCTACATCAATGTAAATAGAGATCGTGTTTTATACTAGACGAGTAATACTATTTTTTGCTAATCCAAAAACCTGTTAGTTCCCGCTTTGTTACTCAATTATGTATTATTAGATTCTCTTGATAAAATGTAATCAGTAGCGCACAGTAAAATAAATCTGCATTGAAGTTTTTGTTAAGTAATTACTCCTCATGATTTAGCTCGTATATATCTATAGACTAACTGATTTAGAGAAAGAAGATACTTTTTGTATGTTATGAATCATTTGTGTTTTCGTTTCTTTTGGTGTTTCGGGTGCAGTAAGGTATTCGAAATATCGTTATTTTTATAACTAAACTGTATATTCATGTAACTGGGATTAATGGCTCGCAACGTTGCTTGCGTACATTACAATATTATTTAGAAACTGCAAAGAAAAAAAATATTTTGTTAAGTTGACTACATCATAACTTGTAAAATGGATAGAAATTCAAAGGAAATTTTTCTAATCATTGTACAATTCAAAATATTATTCTATTCCAACTCTAAATTCCTGTGCATTATGATTTGCCATTTTACAAATCCACACTGTTCTTACCACTGACACATTACTTCATTTATTGATCATTGTTTTTAGAATTTTGGAATTCCAACTCCAAACAGAATTATTTTCTCTAGTTTAGAGATAATATTGACAAATTCTTACTTTCTTTAGGGTTTTGGTTTATAGTAACGTAGAGTATTTAAACTTAGTGTTAATTTTGTATGTCCGTTTTGAAATGCACAGCCCTATACATTATCGATCGATTTAAGTTTGTAAATGTTGGCAGCTCTGGATACGAAATTCGACATAAATAATAAATAAGGATCTCAACCAGAAACTCCAAAAGTGGGATTTAGTGGGGACAGAAACTTCGGGTAACTTCCCTAGATTCTTCCTCTCAACTTCTTCTAGAGAGAGTTTTCCTTAAGCTTTCATTTGGTTAGAAAGAAGTTCGATTTAGAAAATATTTGGGAAAAAGTTCAACGTATACAAAATGTTGAACCTCAGTTCTGGAGGTGAGTTTGGTCTAAAAATAATACGCTTTTTTTATTTATCAATTTACAAAATTCAAGCGTCACAAATATATTTTAACACAACTATATTACTTAAATTATCAATAAAATAAATGCTCCGAATGAAATATGAAGATATTTAAATAATTATAATATTATTTTAACCTTATTTTATTACATAGTTTGCCTTTTGTATTAATTAAAGAAAATTTTACAATTATAAGGATATTATCCGAACTAAAACCATTAAGGGGGAAGCAGATATTTCCTCCGAATGTATTACGTAAAACACTACAAAAATTTACTTCGTTATTAATAAAAAATTGACCTGTATTAATTAAAGAATCAATCATTGGTTTGACGATGGTCGTTTATTTTTGTCATGTAAAAGATCTGTTGGTTAACGAATAGATTTCTCTGTTGATATTCTGCTGATGTGATATTGAACTATTTATGTAGTTATAATATCTACTCAAACCTGCCTAATACCTTTTTACAATCAATTACATACAATGCATAACGACAAATCAAACTGAGTAAAATATGTGTTTGGCAGAAATTAGACAACGAAAACAGTTTTTGGCAACTAGTATTATGTTTATTTACTCTGTACTCTATCCATTTTAAATAACTGATAAACATTTAAACATCATTTTAGCACGTCTTTCAACCAAGCATTCTTTAAACAAACAATTCTATTTTTGGTAGTTTCATAGCTGTTTGAAGTGACAAGGATAATATTTTGAGGTCAGTTGATTTTCTAACAAAGAGCTAAAACGAATCACCTATTAAAGAATATTCTGAGATGACTCAAAATGGTTACCTTGTTTTTACAAACATACAACACATCCACTCGGCATTATTACTAGACGTACTATTATTTTTATATTGTAATGTTAATTTATACAGGGTGAGTTTAAAGGCAGATACCATTAACTTGTTAATATTTAATCTTTGAATTTACTATTAAATTAATAAATTAAGGGATCACTTGAAGTCCAAGAAGTAGGAGTCAAATTCACAATTTTAAACAGGAACGAGGTCATGTGATATGTTATTTAACACCGCCATTTCAAGTTGAAGACTATGGTGCAATCAGAATTTCAAAAGGTTCGTTCTTTAACTATCAATTATTTTATTCTTTTATTTAATTGGTCATTGTATATGTATTTTAATAATTAAAACTCATTTACTATGGCTTATAAAAAAAACTAAAAATACAAATTTGGTTTTTGTATATTTTGTAACCATGCAATAAAAGGTATTCTGTATATTGCGTTGGTTATCTATGCAATACAATAAATTGTTAGAATTATTGAAAATATGTAATAGCAGCCTACACAATTTCTATAAATAAAATTTTAAATTTCTTAAGTAAAGATATGGTAACTAACCTGGAGGAGTGGGTTTTATTAGGTTAACTCTCTATAGGGGCGTCTGTGTAAGGGATGAGCATGTCTTAATACTTCACCCACGAATCTGGGCACTAAGGGCATAATCAGACTTCGACTAATTTTACTTTCTCCCATACGCGTTAGCATAGGGAAAGTATTGTAATCGTCCAAACAAAATTTTTTACAAGTTGGTATAAAAATCCATTTTAGGGTCCCCTAAACAAAAAAAAAAAGTGTTTTTTCGAGAAAAATATTTGGTGTCTGTCCGTATGTGCAGTTAGCTGGAAACCAAACGTATGGATATAGTTTTATGAAATTTGGTATATATATTTAGCCAATATCTCCAGATCAATTTTTCACTGTTTTAAAATTTAAATTTTTTTATTTTTGTGGGCAAAAAACATAAACATAGATTTTTCTCAAAAACAGCTATAAAAATTTTGATAACATTTTCAGAAAATAAATGAACTAAAATTTAAAATATTTTAGTAAAAATCGCATGACTAACTTTGACCAATTTTTTAGTTATGAAAAAAAAACATATTTGGGAATCAAACCTGTAATTTTCAAAGTTTGATTTTTTAGTGTTTAATAAGGGGAAATGTTTGTGCCAATTCTTTGGAACCGTTTATTTTTAATGAGGGCTCAAAGAGGACTTGGTAACCCACAGGCTGAGCGGTGCTTGAATGATAGCCTGCGAGAATAATCGTAGAGTTAAATATAAATAAACCGCCGAGAAAGGACTTTTTTAAATATTCAGTGACTCTTGTCTACCTTCAATAAATTTTAGTGTTTGTTCCCGACAGAACATAAATGTGAAGGTGCGCCTGAACATTGATAGTAATTAGACATGAACGTGAGAGGGATAGCGAGCTGACACATACCATGAGTAACAAGCCCTAGGGCTAGTCTTACATATACACCTTCTCATGCCTACTTAGAATTATGATACAAGATTCGATAGAAAACTGTTATTTCGTTTTCCCGAACAAACAAATCGTAGTGACAGAAAGACAGTAAATTGAGATAACGCTTTTTTCGGAGTCTATTATGTATTTTAAGCGTAAACATGCTAAATTGTTTTAAAATAATAGTTATAATAAACTATTATTTGTAGTATAATAGTTTTTTAGTAAGCAAAGAACAGCTTTTATCAGACGATTTCGATGCTATCACAAGACAAAGCGTCAAGCCACAATGAGCGTGGCTGTTCCTTGGATGGGTGCACGTTCATGCATACCACAGAGAAAAAGGTACAGAGGTCACTTTCTTATGGCCGTTATAAGTAGATTACAACTAATTAATGTACATCTTTAAACACATGTAGTAATAATTATGTACTAAGTGCATCCTTGAAGATATGAGGATAATAAAGAAGGTACTGACAAGGTGCTGGCCCTGTCATCATATGGTAAAGTGGATAAATAACTACTCGACACGCATTTAGCACACTATTGGAACCGACCTCTATTTCCTTTTTATCTGTGACGCAGAATGGTCCTGCGATGGTTGATCGGAAGTCACCTTAAGGTGGTTCGGTCGGCATTAAGGACAACTGAATTCCGCTTGCAGCACTGGCTGTACGCCTGATCTCAAACAAACAGACAGACACTCGACCCCTCTCCCTCCCCGTCAATATAAATGCTGTTTCCCTCCCCGTCAATATATGTGTGCATAGCGATTGGATTGTAATATAACATGCTGGTAAAAGTACAACCACAAGTTGAGTATATAAAGTCAATCAATTTTGTGAATTGCGTGCTATTAAAAAGCATAAGATTGCAAACACAATATTGTACTTCTGGTCATAATAAAATAAAAACAAACATATATAATAATTATTTAAAATCAAATTTGATAATTTGCAGTAAAATTACGTAGCTTAAAATGACTGATGAGCAAGACCAGTTCTGTGAAGGTCTATTTTTTAAATTTGGGAATAATCGGGAAAATAGTTTCTTAGTTCTGTATGTACCAAGAAATTCTAAATTAGCATCTTTGAGGTGATGTATTTTTAACTATAAATATGATTTTAATAATAACGGTTAATGATAATTAGTTCTTAATTGGGAGGCGTTTAATAGCTTATATAAAGTCATTTAAATCGAACAAAATTAGATTTTTTACCAAACAGCCTTAAAGCCATTGGTAGAGAGTTCTTAGCCCTAACTTCACGTCGTAAAATAAGACAATCTCTAATGTTACAGATAAACTAACTATTTTTATTTATATAAAATAATTATCCACCCATCTTATGTACGTGCAGATTTACAGCCAACAAAACGTCCAATGGCCATTAATGTATGGTAGGTAGTAAGTTGATACACAGATATTACAAAGGATGCAATATAAAATATCAAGGCTGATACTGTTAGGTTCCACAAAGACGTATAAACAAACGCTCATCTACTCTGCCTGTATCAAACCACTGGAACCTCATCCACAAATACCATTCCACTGATTGTGAGGGATTCCACTTCCCCAATCATGCATTCTATTACCCCATTCCGATCTGGTGAGTCACATTGGTGCCGAATTAACCACTCGACTACATTGTTTAATGTGAATGCCTGAGGCTCGCTCGTGTGTGAACCAAACTCATTGTGACTTTGTGATCATTTATGAGCAAGGCCCATTAGATTAGCACTTCAGATAATAAAATTATGTCTTATGTATAAAAGTGTGTTCAAATTGTAGACCTAAGCATTTAATTATAGTTTGACGAACCTTAAACTTTCCTTGTAAAAGTTATAAATGGCAAGAAAAAAATTAAGTTTTTTTTTCTTAAGTAGGAAAAATGATATGTGATACTTATGCCGTATCCTAATAATATTTTGATATAAATGTTGCCCATTATTAACACGGCATATGAAAACTGCCCCGAAGTTGTATTACTCGTACATTATACTGACAGTACCCACTATAACACTGAATCAAAATTACACAAAAACAACATTATAACGTCATAATGTGACAAAACCTCTTTTAGCTACGCCATGTATGGGTTATAAAATAAAAACACTTTTATTGAACTCATTTTTTACATATATATGTAGTGTAGAATTATTTTCACTTTTAATTAAACTGAGTCAATTTAAAAGTGAAATTTATTGTTATTTTTATTAACAATTGTTAACTTGTTCGTGTTAGTACGGATACAGTACAAAGGACTGTAACACAACACAAATATATTACAATACAAGTACAAAATACACAAATACTATGGTGATCGATTTCGGCAAGCCACGTTCACCTTTCTCAGATCATAGGGATCCTTAAAAGAATGGAAACTGGTGTTTAGCTATTCTATTTACATAGCCTACAAACAGATGACTCATGGCGTGGCTGGAATCTTTTTTGGTAGATTTTGTTCAAAAAGCTGACTACTTGCGTAAGAAAAAAATATCCCAAGCTCTTTTATCTGTATACTCTACACAATTTAAAAAATTGTAATGTTTAGGCAAAATAACAGGTTGTGACCCAGAACTTCTAGACCATCTAAGTATATAAAACATTCAAATTAACTGTCCACAACTATTCCTAAATACTGCTTGGCAAGGGATCAATTTTGTTCCAATCCGTGGAGATTTTGACGAATGTCTTTGTGTTAAACAGAATTTTGGGGTTCGCATGTATAAAACTTTAGTTTTTTTTATGTCACCTGCTAAGATTATTATCAAAATACCTTTTGGTAAAAGTCAACATTCGTACATAAGTATTTACATTTTGGTCTATCCAATTCGAATTTTGAAAATATCGACTTTATTTGTTTATTTTGTGGATGATTTTATCGATTAAGATGGGGTACATACATCGACCCTTTAATCTCTCGTATTTTAATTTTGAAAATATCGATTTTATTTTGTCATTTTATTGATGATTTTATCGATTGAGATGGGGTATATAAATATCACGACCCTTTAATCTCTCGTATTACATTTTTGAAAATATCAATTTTATTTTGTAATTTTATTGATGATTTTATCGATTAATTCGGGGTACATATATCGACCCTTTAATCTATCGTACTCTAATTTTGAAAATATTGATTTCATTTCTCATTTTATCGATTAAGACGGAGTACATACATTGACCCTTTAATCTCTCGTATTGGAATTTTGAAAATATCTATTTTATTTTGTCATTTTATTGATAATTTTATGGATTAAGACGGGATACATACATCGACCCTTTAATCTCTCATATTTGAATTTTGAAAATATCGATTTTATTTTGTCATTTTATTGATGATTTTATTGGTTAAGACGGGGTACATACATCGACCTTTTAATCTCTCGTATTCGAATTTTGAAAATATGGATTTTATTTTTTCATTTTATCGATTAAGATAGGGTACATAAATATCATCGATCCTTTAATCTCTCATATTCCAATTTTGAAAATATCGATTTTATTTTTTCATTTTATCGATTAAGATAGGGTACATAAATATCATCGATCCTTTAATCTCTCATATTCCAATTTTGATAGTATCGATTTTATTTTTTCATTTTATTGATGATTTTATCGATTAAGATGGTGGTGTATGCCCTACATACATCGACCCTTTAATCTCTCGTATTTGAATTTTGAAAATATCAATTTTATTTTGTCATTTTATTGATGATTTAATCGTTTAAGATGGGGTACATAAATGCCATCGACCCATTATACTCTCGTATTCGATTTTTATAAAAGCTCATTTTTTTAACTTAAGAAAAAAATGGTTGTTCACAGTTAATACACTTTAAACATTACTTCTATGTAATAAATAGATATTCAACCAGGCTATCTATTTTAATAAATATTCCAAGTTCAGGCCTGCTGGAATATTTATTACGATATACCCTGATGGATGTTATTGCCAGCTGTTACATAGAGCAATAACACTGAACCAAATTGTTGATCGCAGTTAGATACCTGGACTATTCCCTGTATCTTAATTAACTGAACGGTTTATGTCAACAGTAAAATACTACATAAAATACATAAATACATAAAAGTGCCTCGACTGCTATTTTTTGACTGATATATTTTCTCTCTGTTATTGAACAGTTTCAATGTACTAGACTCTGGCTTTTGTGGTGAGAGAACAATTCCACTGAAATTACAGTATGCATTTAAGTGTTTCTCTTTCAATTCAATAGTATGGTTGGGAGATATAAATAAATAAACATTCATGAACCCAACATTCAAAGAGTATTCGGGAGTATTATTGCGCATTCATTAATCTTCAAACTGTAATCTCAAATTCAGTTAAATAAAATGTCTAACATTATAATGCTAATGCACTTTTCAATTGAATTATATTTTTTACATTGTCATAAGCTGGACTTTTGCTATGGATACAAACCCTATTATATTATTGTATTCGAAATGGTGCATGTCCACGTTTTGATCAGTAATAGTCAGCAACTAATTAAAACAACATCGTCAGGAACAATAAATGCAATATAATATTGTTAATAATTTATTTATTTAAGCGGTAAAACTTCTATTAAGGAAGCCGTTAAGCAACAGTAAATCTTTTATTTCTTTCTTTCTCTTCAACATTGTTTTATTATGTGGCTAAACTGTTGCTTTCTTTCATCAGACTGTGTATCTTGATTTTCTTCTAGTAAGCTTTCCATATGTGTATTTTGTTTTTGATAGTGTCTTTGTCTTTAGGATTTCTTCTTGTTTTTTATTTGCTTTGTGAAGGTCTTTTTGTGTTTGTTACCCAGTTGGTTGTAATTTTTAGTGTTGTCTCATATATGTTTCGTCGGTCGAGCTGCTGGTAGTCTTTGTATATACACTTATGTATTTTTCAATATTAGAGTGTGTTTCGGTTGTTTTCTTCGTTTGCAGATTATATCCGTCATCTGTTTTCCTCGAACCTAGTAATTTTTAACGCTTTTTCTTTCTTCTTTCTTCAGGAAAGAATACATTAATAATAATATTTTAATATATAAGAGAACAAAAATGTGAAAACCAACAATATATCATATATGACAAAATTAAAGATAATAATACATAATAACGCATACAAATGTGCATATATTTTCTGTAAATGAAAGTGTCAGTGAGATAGGTATTTTTTATATATTTTTTAACAATTCAACAGCTTGGACAAAAATAGTTCAGTATTTTTCCAAGATTTTATCTAGTTCCACAAAAATTAAATAGAAGTGTGCAAATGTTCGTAATCCGATTTCTGTCCAGTCATGTTTACAATGCTATACGGTTGTTTTTCAGTAGTCCAAAACGGTCATTATTAGTGGTAAACAAGATGGTTTTATTAAAAAATTATCTATTGTGAGTTACCGAATACGATAGGCCTGTAACTGGGTACAATAGGCGCCGCTAATAGGCATAGTCTCCTATTTGTGTCAGCCTGGGCCATCCAATGGCAGCAATTATACCTTCCCTGACCATTAGTGCATCTACCGCATATAATTATTGTCATCATAATTCAATAGCTCGAGTACAGTAATGTCTTACATGGTTTTATTCATTTTGTGTAATTAGCCTCCAGAACTGTTATACTATAGAAATAATACTGGTTTAAATTACCTTTTTCTGTCGTAACAGTTCTTCAATTACATTACTGCTATGTACATTTCAAAGCATATAAAGCTTCATCGTCAGGCTTCCAAAAACGTCACTGTTTAAAACATTAAATAGTAAAATTATAAAACATTCAATCATTTAAACACTTTAAAACATGAGTGCATACAATACGAGTACATTTGCCGGCCGGCGATAGACACCAGCTGATGACTTAGGAGCAGGAAACGAACTCAAACATATTACCCTACTCCCACATGTTGACCTTGTACCTGAACTATATTAATTTTCTTCCTTCGTGACTGCATGTTGTTAATGTATGTAATTTAAACCAGTATTATTTCTATAATATAACAGTTCTGGAGGCTAATAACACAAAATGAATAAATTGTCCGTTAGTCAAGCCAAAATAACCTATGAATACAAAAACGCCAAACAGAGAGTTTTTAATACTAACCTCAACATTAAATGCAATAAAACATGTTAGAGTTTGAACATTATACCATACTATATACAAGTAAAAATAAGAAATAAATCATTTGTAGCAAGGAAGACAAAATCTATAGCAGAAAAAACATGAATTAGAAATGAAACAAAATTCTCATACATAAAAAAGAATATGTTAAATAATTTATTATATAGAAAACATCTTGAATTAAATAATGCAACTCATCCTTCTCAAGTAGAACCAGCTTTTATAATTATAAACAACCTAGTAACTAAAAACTTATCAAAGAAGTCCACAATTTAAAACGATAAAATATCTAAACTACTGAAAAATCAGCAAAAACTTCTAAATGAAATTCAATGCAATCACTCATTTTATAAAAGAATAATAAACAAGTCAAACATTAGATTTACGGAACCAGAAATATAAATTCTAAAAAAAGGTTTAAATATAACTTTCCACAGAATTCACAGGAAAAACAAATCTCTAACGAAATATTACACTCCGAAACAGCAATAAACATATTAAAAGATGAGCAAACAAAAATTTATGTAAAACATGTGATTGATAATAAAACAAATTACAAAAAACTAACAAGTTAAAAAATATCAATACTATTAAGAATAATAGAACCACATTAGGAAGAACTAACTGACAATAATTGTACTGTCACAAAAGCCGGTAAAGGACAATCAATTGTTGTCAAGAACATAGATGACTATAATGCCAAAGTAGAGAAATTTTTCAGTAAACATAATAATGAACTTATTAAGAACGACTCTAAAAATAAGTTTAATAAAGATTTACTTAAAAATCTAAATAAAATAAACCATTTATTTAAGAAATATGAAATTAAACATCTGAAAATGATAGACCCAGATGCACCAACGATGAAAGGATTGCCTAAAGTACATAAAGAAGGCACACCCATACGACCTTTAGTAAATTTACGTCAGCACCTTCCTAAAAAGTTGCAAAACGACTTGACGGATTGTTAAGAGAGCACATCCACATGAAAAATAAGTACAGTATTAAAAATAGTCTAGAACTTGTTAACACGTTACATAACTCAAATTTCAACAAACAATATACAATGGCATCATTTGAAATGGTAAATTTATTCACAAATGTACCAGTAGATATTACTATTAACTTTGTAAAATATAATTTGTCTACATATTCAAAACTCGGCAATGATTTTATAGATGAGTTAGTAAACTTACTAGAAACTATTCTGAAACAAAACTATTTTCAGTTTAATAATAAATACTACATACAAAAACAAGGTCTAACAATGGGATCACCATTATCCAGCATTTTATCAGAAATATATTTGAACCACATTGAAAATAATATATTTTCTCATCAGCCAACAAACACAAAAAGAATATATTATTTTACAAGCGATATGACGATGACACTATAGATATTTATAAAGGAAACACAAGACAATTAGAACTATTGAAGAAATATCTAAATAGTATTTCACCTTACCTACGATTCACATCGGAAACTGAAAAGGATAATAGCTTAAAATATCTAGACCTAAAACTTAAAAAAGAAAATAACAATATTAAATTTACTGTATACCGCAAACCTATCACAACTGACCATATCATACATGCAACCTCTTACCACCCAATGATTCTTAAAATGGCAGCCTGTAATAGTATGGTCACCAGACTTCTATCCATACCTATGGATAAGGAAGATTAAGAAACCATTTAAACATCCAAAAACACAACAAGAACAAAAATACAGGCATTAATAAGATAAACGGTTCTAATTGTTCAAAGTTTTACATTGGTCAAACAGATCGTTCTTTTAAAAAACCTTTCTCTGAACATCTTCAAAGAAATGTTCAAACAACAACAAGTCAGAAATCAAAAGTTGCTGAACATTTAATTTCCAACAGGCATAATATTGACATTTTAGAAACCATTTTTGAAGTTTTATACAACGACAATAAATGACATTTTATGACTGCAATAGAAGTTCAAGGTCAACATGTGGGAGTAGGGTAACATGTTTGAGTTCGTTTCCTGCTCATTAGTCATCAGTCGGTGTCTATCGCCGGCCGGAAAATGTATTTATGTACTCGTGTTTTAAAATGTTTGAATGTTTTATAATTTTACTATTTAATGTTTTAAACAGAGGCATTTTTGGAAGCCTGATGATGAAACTTTATATGCTTTGAAATGTACATGGCAGTAATGTAATTTAAGAACTGTTACGACAGAAAAAGGTAATTTAAACTAGTATTATTACTAGTTTTATTTATTTAATTTTTTTTTATTTTAGACATCGATACATTTTAGTGAATATTTCAAAGAAACATACTAAAAACACATTACCTGAGAATGTAACGAGTGTGAATGATGTGTGTAGTAGAGTTGCTAGAGCTTAAGCATCGTAGACATGAACCGGTGTTAAAATTATGAATTAATGTAAACGCTTAAGTGATAGACAATCAATTGATTTTTGAAGGGCAGTAGGGTAGAGACCACGTTGTTTTCTATATACCTGATACTTTTCTCACTCTCCTTAAACCTTAAGCTTTTATATGAAACTAATCAAGCTATGTCACCTTCTTTCTAACCAGAGAGATTTCGTGGGGATCGATTCACTTACGGAATAAAATATATTGATTTGTAAAATTTACTTTCTCCCATATGCGTTAGCATAGAGAAAGTATTGTGATTGATCAAAAAAACTGTTTACAAGTTGGTATAAAAATCAATTTTAGGGTCCCCTGAACCTAAAAAAGTGTCTTATTCGAAAAACAATTCTGCTGTCTGTCCGTATGTGTGTCTGTCTGTGTGTATATACAGTATGCTGGAGACCAAACGGATGAATCAATGTTTATGATATTTGGAATGTAGGTGTATTTAGCCAATATCTCCAGACAATTTTTCACTTTTTAGAAATATCAGTTTTTTTTTATTTTTAAGGCCAATAACTCAAATTTTCTCATAACGGTTCTAACAATGTTGATATAACTTTAAGGAAATATGTGAATTACAATTTAAAATATTTTAGCAAAAACCGCATAATTCTAACTTGACTAGTTTTTGAGTTATGGCAGAAAAACATATTTGGGAATCAAACTGGTAATTTTCAAAGTTTTGATTGTTTATTGTTTAATATGGGGGAAAGTTTGTACCAATTCTTTGGAACCTCTATTATTTTTATAGTAAATATATTGATGCACGTGGAAATGTAACAGGATAGAAAAAGATAGCTGGAAGAGCTCCAATTAGTAGAAACAAGTGAATCCATTATACATATTTCTCCCGTTCATCGCCACGGAGGGTATATTAGCTGTTTCACTTACAACTCCTAGTTGATGAATATATAACATACATTTAAAATATACGACTTATGTAGCTTAAAAAGTGGTACTACAAAAAATGAAATGAGTAATGAGTTGGGAGGTATTTTTACCTCAAAGAGGTACACTTAAAAGTCAGCAAATGCCATGTACATTTTGTTTTTTATTTTATTTTTTTATTATTATTATTATTATTATTTATTTATTTATATTTTTTTTGTGAAATCTGAAACGTCGTAATAATTTTAAATCAAAATTATTTAGAGAAATATTATGTATTGGTCCACAGGCAATATGAAGATCTCAGTCACTTGTTTTAATTATTTAAGAATTGATGCAGCTCTAAATGTTATTGCTGACTCAGCCCTCGCTCAGCACTTGAGTCCGGTAAACTCAACACTAAGTTGGAACCCGGCTCAAGAGCAAGGCATCAGGAGCACGTCAATGTTCTATTTATGTTATACAAGTCATGCCATTCGTCTCTTGCCAGTCATGTATTTCCTTCATTGCCTATATTGATCTGGTCATTCAATATAGACTCAGATAAATATAGACCATGAATCACAGATGGTAGTGGACAGCACATACAAAGCAGAACAAAATAAATGGTAAATGCCATAAAAGTTTTCCCTTTCTCTTTGTTAAGTCAGATGGTTTAAAAAGTGGAAATTGAACGATGAAAAAACGCATATTAAATAAAAACAGACGTTCAATTAATTACATTTCTAAGGAATGTATAGACGAAACACTTATTTTATTTAAATGGAAAAAAATAAACTTAAAAAACAGCTGTTCAATTATTAATCACATAGCAAATAACATATTATATACTGTACTGTGCACATAGCCAGATTCTATGTTAACAACCTTCAACAACTTGAGTTGTGGTTTCCGGCTTTGGCCTCCAGCCCCAACTTAGTGGGCTGTTAAGTAAAATATTTTAATTGTAATTAGAATTTTTACTGAAAATTTAATCAAAATCGTAAGAATGAAGCTTGAAAAAATTGCTTTTAATAATGTTTTGCCCGTAAAAAATGTTATAACTCAAAAACTAGTCAAGTTAGAGACATGCGGTTTCTACAAAGATATTTTAAATTGTATTTCACATCTTTTCTGTAAATTTCATCAAAATCGTTAGAGCCATTTTTGAGGAAATTCCATTACTGTATGTTTTTTTATCATAAAAATAAAAAATAAAAAATAAAAAACTGAAAAAATTGTCTGCACATACTGGCTAAACACACCTACATACCAAATTTAACTAAAATTAGTTCATCTGTTTGGTCTTCAGTGAACTGCACATACACAAAGACAGACTCACATAAGAACAGATATCAACATTTTTTCTAAAAAAAAAAACACACTTTTTGGGTTCAGGGACCCTAAAATGGATTTTTAAACAAAATTGTAAAAAAATGTTTTTTACGATTACATTACTTTCTCTATATTTTATCTAACACATATGGGAGAAAGTAAAATTGTTTAATACTTTCAATTATTACTCTCATATGTTTGTACGTTTTAAAATAAAATACGGGATTTTTTACAAAATAACCTAGATTCATTACTTAGAATTTTCAATATGAACTAGCGAAACTTTTTAGTTGAATACCGTACTGCAGATACTTGTGATATTTATGAATGAAAACAAAAATACGGATGATGTCAAAGGAAAACAAAAATACGGATGATGTCAAAGGAAAACAAAAATACAGATGATGTCAAAGGAAAACAAAAATACAGATGATGTCAAAGGAAAACAAAAATACAGATGATGTCAAACGAAAACAAAAATATAGATGTTGTCAAAGGAAAACAAAAATACAGATGATGTCAAAGGAAAACAAAAGTACAGATGATGTCAAAGGAAAACAAAACACGTTCACTTAGAACAACTATAGATACTGTGAGACGTATCCGTAGAATTGACTTGCAGATAATTTCAAGAAGTGAAAAATGAATTCAAAAATACAATGCCCATTGTTTTCTCGTGCTTACATAGAATCAAAATAAATCACATAATCGAATTCAACTAACCGGTTTCCTGAGTAAGCAAACGAAGTACGAAATCACACTATTTGAAATTATTTGTTTAATGTAAAAAATGATAAAATTACATTTACAAGCATCTAACAACTTTAATTACTTAAATATTGCGTCTCGTATTTTATCATCATTAATTCATTTGAGCTAATGACAATTTCAAGATCTTGAGAGTAACACCGACATTTGTTACTACACGAATCGATGACGATACAAGATATGTAACCGTCTTTAATTCAAATAAATATAATAAAGCACTATTGTTTCTCGTAAAAAGTGAACAAAAACTTATATTTTTTTGTTCAACGCCTGAAAACAAGACTGACAGTTAAACAGGCAGAAAGGTCTCTGTCACGTAGCAACCATGAACAAAAACATAGTTCCATTTTTTTAATATGAACTTTTTCTCAGACCCTTTAATACTCATTGCAAAAATTAGTTTATGTTAAATTGTACAGTAATACTTATAAAGGAAAAATAAATGTTTTCTCCTGGTTTAGCTAAAATTGTTCTTACTATTCAAAATTGAATATTACGAAACCATAAATATTACAGATCATATGCTAAAATACACGTTTACCAATTAAACCTTAATTGTCATGGTTAGTTGATAAATAATAAAATGTAGGGACTTATATTATTACTGTGTTATCTGATGCTTTGATTTTATAAGCATCAGATAATTTTTTTAACATTTACAAACTCAAAGGTTTTTTAAAATCATTCGTTTCTGATCTTTAATAGCACAGCATAATGATTTTAAATTTGTGTCAATTGATTCTTAAACCTATGTCTGAAGAAATCAATGTTTTCTTTTAATCTTTAAATGTTATACAATTATATTTGTTGGATGCATCTAAGGGTGATTTTTTTAATTGTAGATGTAAGTGCAACACATGAAGCATAGTTAAAAGTACAAAATGATGGATAGAGGGAACTAATTAAGAGTTTAGTATAGGCTAAACTGAATAAATAAAAATCTATCAAACATTTAACGGCATATAGTTGTATAAACTAAATTTTAATAAAACCAAAACTATAGTTCTTTAATGAAAATAATATTCAAAGTACAGCAGTTGATGATCAGCTGGAAAAGATATAATTTAACAAAAAACAGAACGTTTTAGTCAATTATTATATATATAGATCCTACAAATTTACTAATTCGTTTATGTACAATGTACTTCTTTGTGAAACCCCTTTAGAAAGCATTGAACTTCGCCACTATTAATACAGAACTGTACACCACATATATTAGTTTTTTGAAGTGGTTTTAACTGGGATTCAATGTAAAAAAGATCCATTCCAAGGTCTCAGGGTTCAGTTTCACAATATTGGCACTGTGTTCTCTGTAATGTCGTGTTTGTTACGGCGCGATCTGTTAGTAAACAACTTCACTTCGTAATTTATCTACTCTGGCCGGGCTACCTTTTACTTTTAAACCGTCAAACTAGTTTCGATTTGTTTGCAAACATCGCACTAGAAGTGCGACAGAAGATTGTAGGCTTTAAAATGAGACATACGATGGGCCTTTAAGTAACGCAATATATTCCGACCTAAACACAATATAGACGGTAGAATAAAATATAACTGAGTTAAGAAAATATTTAAAGATTAAAGAAATGGAATTGCTTGGATCCCGTATAATTTTCGAAGGAATTGATTTGATTAAAGTAGAGCTAAAAACTCTCTCTCTCTCTCTCTCTCTCTCTCTCTCTCTCTCTCTCTCTCTCTCTCTCTCTCTCTCTCTCTCTCTCTCTCTCTCTCTCCTCTCTCTCTCTCTCTCTCTCTCTCTCTCTCTCTCTCTCTCTCTCTCTCTCTCTCTCTCTCTCTCTCTCTCTCTCTCTCTCTCTCTCTCTCTCTCTCTCTCTCTCTCTCTCTCTCTCTCTCTCTCTCTCTCTCTCTCTCTCTCTCTCTCTCTCTCTCTCTCTCTCTCTCTCTCTCTCTCTCTCTCTCTCTCTCTCTCTCTCTCTCTCTCTCTCTCTCTCTCTCTCTCTCTCTCTCTCTCTCTCTCTCTCTCTCTCTCTCTCTCTCTCTCTCTCTCTCTCTCTCTCTCTCTCTCTCTCTCTCTCTCTCTCTCTCTCTCTCTCTCTCTCTCTCTCTCTCTCTCTCTCTCTCTCTCTCTCTCTCTCTCTCTCTCTCTCTCTCTCTCTCTCTCTCTCTCTCTCTCTCTCTCTCTCTCTCTCTCTCTCTCTCTCTCTCTCTCTCTCTCTCTCTCTCTCTCTCTCTCTCTCTCTCTCTCTCTCTCTCCTCTCTCTCTCTCTCTCTCTCTCTCTCTCTCTCTCTCTCTCTCTCTCTCTCTCTCTCTCTCTCTCTCTCTCTCTCTCTCTCTCTCTCTCTCTCTCTCTCTCTCTCTCTCTCTCTCTCTCTCTCTCTCTCTCTCTCTCTCTCTCTCTCTCTCTCTCTCTCTCTCTCTCTCTCTCTCTCTCTCTCTCTCTCTCTCTCTCTCTCTCTCTCTCTCTCTCTCTCTCTCTCTCTCTCTCTCTCTCTCTCTCTCTCTCTCTCTCTCTCTCTCTCTCTCTCTCTCTCTCTCTCTCTCTCTCTCTCTCTCTCTCTCTCTCTCTCTCTCTCTCTCTCTCTCTCTCTCTCTCTCTCTCTCTCTCTCTCTCTCTCTCTCTCTCTCTCTCTCTCTCTCTCTCTCTCTCTCTCTCTCTCTCTCTCTCTCTCTCTCTCTCTCTCTCTCTCTCTCTCTCTCTCTCTCTCTCTCTCTCTCTCTCTCTCTCTCTCTCTCTCTCTCTCTCTCTCTCTCTCTCTCTCTCTCTCTCTCTCTCTCTCTCTCTCTCCGCTCACTCGCGCCATCTTGCTCTCTCACTCTCTCGCTCTCTCGCTCTCTGCTTGTCTCTCTGTATGTCTGTCAATATTACATGTATTAAATTTGTTATTTGAATATGCATTGGGCTCAAAGCATCATACAAATTCAAATTTCAGTCACTTTCTATTTCAAGGGCATTCTACCTTTTTGGAAAAAAAACTTACCAACCTCCAAAATTACAACACTAATCTCTATGAACATTTTAATTTGTTAAATGTGTCATATTCGAGTCATTCATATTTGATTGTTGGTTTTCAAAATTATTAATTTGATGTAAAATATACAAGCTCAAAACACTAATATTTTTGAAAATGTAAAAGTGTTGGAACTGTGATATATAGAAATTGACAATGTACGAGTATTCTTCTCTTGATTATGAGAATCCAGTTTTTGAAAAGAAAACTGGCCAAACAAATGTTCAAAACAAACAATTTTCTCAGTGTTTTTAGTAAGATCTGTAAACAATTTTAAATATCTGAAATTAAAGTTAACTCGTTCATACATTTAATACATAGAGAGAGGAAAAACTATTACAAAAATTTGATTTTAGAAAGATTTTCTTCATATATTAACAAATATTGGGTTGTAGTTTTTAGTCAACACTGAATATATACTGTAATAATAATAATAATAATGGCTTTATTGTACAAAAGTGTTTTATACAATTGGCGAACTTAGGACTAATAAGTCCTCTCTTACAGTTAACCCTTTTATGTTAAAATAGTAAATATAACAAAGCCTAAAACATGAAATACAGAACTAAACTAAAGAAAAATAATAATAATAATGACATTACAAAGAAGCAAATAATATAAACTAAATGAACTACTAACATATTATCAACTTTACCATTCTCTCACTCATACACTCGTTCGACCCTAATCCCAAACCCCATCCCCAGCTACCATCACAGACTCATCCGTTCAAAAAGAAAGGCTTTCAATGATGCTGTGAACCGAGCCCGACTGTCATATATCTTTAAATATGGAGAAAGTTTATTCCATTCTCTGCAGGCAGTTACTGAAAATGAATTTGTGTAGAAAGATGTTCTATGAAGAGGAATACGTAATATTGACGAGGCTGAGCGTGTCTCCTTTGCACCAATTTTTGAGTTATATTGAAAGTTTTGAGAGAGGTATTTCGGATTCCCATCATTAAGTACTAAAAACAAAATACTCAATATTTTTAATAATCTAAGGTCGGCCAATTTAAGAATGGAATTTTGAATACAGTATTGAGAGATATGATCATCATATTTTAAATTAAAAATAAATCTAATACAATAATTTTGACAAACCTGAAGTTTATTAGCCAAAGCCACAGTCATGTCATTGTACACAGAGTTGCAATAGATGAAATGTGGAAAGATAAGTGCTTTTACAAGACGAAGCTTTATTTTTACTGGCAGAAAGTATTGAAGTTGTTTGAGGGAATGGATAGAACCAAAAGCCTTTTTACAAACACTAAGCACTTCTTCTTCCCAAGTCATATTCTGGTTAAAAATAACACCTAAATTTTTAACTGAGGTACAGAAAGGCAGAGGGTTGCCATTGACTAGAATTTGTTTGATGTTGTTTATACTGAATTTGGTGTGAAGGCGAGAAGAACAAATAATAATGGGCTGTGTTTTATCCTCATTAAGTTTAAGGCCATGATTTTTGGTCCATTTGACTAAATTTTCAATATCTAGGTTAATACAAGTTATTGTTTCGTTTAAGGTACTAATACAGGAGTGAGCATAGATTTGTAAATCGTCAGCATACATGTGATGTTTCGTGAAGGATAAGACTGAGCTAATATTGTTAATATATAGGGAAAATAGCAGTGGACCTAAAATTGAGCCTTGAGGAACACCAGACGAAACAGATTTGAAAATTGAAGTTCTATCGCCCACACGCACACACTGCTGACGATCAGCTAAGTAAGATCTAATCCAACATATGCTGCTATCTGAAAAGCCTAAATTCTGGAGTTTAACCAGAAGAAGGGAGTGATCCACGCAGTCAAATGCCTTAGAAAAATCAAACAAAGTTAAGACTGTACATTTTCTAAGATCCATGGCTTTTCGAATGTCATCTGTGACACAGAGAAGAGCTGTTTCTGTACTATGGCTGGAACGAAACCCTGATTGATACTGTACCACACCACCTCGCATTGTTAGCATACATAACGTAGGCCAATAATTCCTCTCCATAACATACAACTGAATTTATGACAGAGTTTTTATGATTCTAACCATTTTTACTTTCAAATTGACATTAAACCTTTAGAGACGATAAATCTTAAAACCATAAATAACCATAACATCGACTGACGTACACTACGCGTCAGACGAGTGGAGCTTTACTGCAGCAACATGCTCTTACTAGATCGTTGAAAGGCAAACATAACATCAGGCATAAACTGACAATGAGTGTTGTTGGCGGTGATACACAACTGCAGAAAGAGGAGATATCAAGTCAATAACAATAAAACAACCTGAGATGAAATAAAGCGAGTCGAAAATAACACGAAGAGCGTCCAGATTGGCGACTGTTGGTCAGGAACAGCTTAAAGGGGTAACTTGGTTGTGTAGGTTAATTTTGACGTATTTCCCGTATACTATAAAATAAAATATTATGAAATATTTTATTTCAGTATTTTTTAATAATTTACTTTTTAATTGTAGATAATTACGGTTAAAAATAGGTCATATAAGTGGCCTAATACTATTTAAATAAAAATAAATGGTTCAAGGTAACTGGCACGAACTGTCTCCCCTTCCCTTCGTTATGTCATATTGTTTAACAAATGTACTACGCTTGTTACATAAATAATAATTGAAATAGTTTAGTGTATACACGCCTAAAGATAAACAGATGTTCAATTAATTACATTTCCAAAGAATATACAGACTAAACACTTATTTTATTTAAATAAAAGTACGGGGAAAATCTTCAAAAACAACTGACCAATTAATCATATAGTTTACATTTTATGTAAAGAACCTTCAACAACTTGAATTGTGGCCTTCGGCCTTCGGCCTCCAGCTGCATCTTAGTAGGGTGGTAAGCAAAATATTTTAAATTGAAATTTACATCTTTACTGGAAATTTAATCAAAATACTTAGATTAAGGCTATAAAAAAATTAATTTTTTTATTTTTTGCTCTTACAAAGAAAATGTTATAACTAAAAAAATACTAATGTAAGGAATGTAATTCACATAATTTCTGATAATTTAATCAAAATCATTAGAGCCCTTTTTTAGGAAACTCCATTTTTGTATGTTTTTTCACCTATTAAAATTAAAAACATCGAAATTTCAAAAAAACGAAAACATTTTCCGGAGATATTGGCTAAATACACCTACATACAAATTGTATACAAATCGATCTATCCGTTTGGTTTCCTTTTGGGTTCAGGGGGCCCTATATTGAATTTTTAGACCAAACTGTAAAAAGTATTTTTTTGGACGATCACAATACTTTCTCTACGCTAACACATATGGGAGAACGTATAAACTCATACAATTTTCTAAATTACAGTTTATTTTCCGTTAATGTGTTGTTGAGTATATAAAACTATAATCATCTGATAGTACACATGAATTAAATGTTTCCAATATAAACTTGACTGTTAAGTGACAAAAGTATAAAAAGATCAATATTAAAAAAGTAAGAAGAAAACAGCTGCTATGTAAAATCTTAAAGACAAAGCTGTTGAGGTGAACATTCAAACCACTGCTTATTAAAACTACAACAAATGTTGTGTTGAAAAAATGTAGATACAGATTCGATAATTACAATAGCAATGACGAGTAACATTTTTTTAATTACTTTTTCTTGGATTTTAATTTTTTTTACGAATTGAAAATTTTTGTAGGCCTGGAAGCTGATTAAAAAAATAATCTAAACCTACGCTGATGGAGATGAACTAATGTCTTAAATAATCAAAGATTTAGTAGTTAAAAGTCCTATCTTCAACTCAACATTAGGCTATATATAAAACTAAACAATCAATGTAAAAGTAACTATAAAAAAACTTGTAGCAAAAATCAGTGAAACAACTAATCGTAGTCTTACGAAATAAAAAGAAATTGCCAAAACTACTGACATAATTGTTACAAACCTACAAATACGCTCAATGTAAATATATCCACATTCATACATATTCATTAACTCAAATTATATGTTTTATTTTTTATACAACGTTTCCTGCACTTCGCACTTCTCATTCTCGGATAATTTGATATTAAGTATACATATTTTAGGAATACCACAGGGAATTGGTTGCGTTCCTCTTAGTTGTCTGATATTCATCAACTAGCTGACATTATTTGTATTTATTTGTAAATATTTTCATAAAATTTTTTACGTTTTCTGGTTTGATTAGTTTTGTGGACCTTAGGAGATCAGCCTCTCCTTAAAAATCTATTTATAACGTTTATGCATATTGTATCACACCATCATTCATTATATTGGATGCTCAAAAACCTCTTGGTTATGTTATCCAAAATCCTAGATACAAAGTTTTAGGTTACTCGAAAAACAATCTGTAACTATAAATATTATAGGCTTCATACCTAATTATGAAACTTATGCTGTTATGTATCACAAACATTAAGTTTGTATGTGGAACGGAATTCGAAATGTATACGGTATTATAATCAAATTGGACTTATATTTATTTTTGGAACATAAATGTGTTTATAAATAAAAGTCATAGGTGGTTCGACATCACGGACTCACTGTCCCAAATCCATCTCAATGCCTTGGCACAGCACGTACGGCTCTGAGGACGTGTCGGGGGTTCTTATCCCCTGTTCGACGCACACCACTTTGATGGTGGGGCGTACACAAAGCGTTATGTCAAATGGGTTGATGCAATATTCAAGTAACAACACGGAGAAAAATAAACAGAGGTCGCTTTCTTACGGGTCTTTCATCCCTGTTATAATAGCGAAAGTACAACCGTTTCGTAGAATCATCACACTTTAACAGAGATATGACAGTTCAAATTCATATTTACAGTGGTCTAAAATGTCGTACCCTGGGATAGAGATAGTGGAGGTTCAAATCCGCCCTAGATTGGACATTTTTATCAGTTAGTGTTTGTTGTACTGTACTGGTCCACCCCATACGATGTTTAATAAGTTATCCACACAAATCAATAGTTTATGGTGAATTGGCAGAGTAAGGTTAATATCTCCATCGGCCTCTCCTTAAAAAAACTATTTATAACGGTTATGCGTATTGTATCACAGAAACATTCATTATATTGGATGGTCCAAAACCTCTTGGTTACGTTTGTAATTTATTAGCAGAGGATAACTAAACATTATTAATTAAAAGTTCACGAAAGGCATTTATATTTCTTGAATTTTGTGCATCGCGATAATCCTAGTCATTCTCATCTGTTCTTCTGAAAATCAGCCAAGTATTTTAATAATTCCTTGTGCTTTTTCTTTAGAGACCAGCACTTTCTAGTTATGTCATGATATCTTCTTTAGATAGAAGCCTGTCCTTTATATATCTAGACGTTCTTGCTTTTAAAACTGTCAAAATTAACATTTATAGAAGAAAATTATAGCTTAATGGTATCTGTTAATGCGGTATGTTATACCACAGCACTTAAAATCATAAAGAATGTTATATCGTCAGCAGTTAAAACTGAACGGTCTGTTATACCAGCAGCAGTTTAAACTAAACGATATATTATTCTAGCTGCACTTAAAACTAAACGGTATGTTATACTAAAGCAGTTAAAACTAAAAGACCTGTTATACCAGCAAAAGTTAAAACTAAACGATCTCTTACGCCAGCGACAGTTAAAATGAAACAATGAGACATACCAGCAGTAACAGTGAAATTTAACAGTCTTTTGCAAAACACTAGCAACAGTTACAAATAATGGTCTGTTATACCAGCAGCATTTAAGACAGAACGGTCTATCACACCGGCAATTGTTAAAGCTGAACGGTCTGTTATACCAGCAACAGTTAAAACTAAACGGTCTCTTATACCTGCATTAGTTAAGACTAAATAGTCCGTTATACCGGTAACAATTAAAATTAAACAATATCTTATACCACAGCAGTTAAAGTAGAACAGTGTGTTATACGACTAGCAGCAATTAAAATCAAATGGTCTGTTTTACTGTCAGCTAAATTAATGTGAGTTGTTGATTTTAAATTAAAGTTGTTGATTTTAAATGTAAATTGAAGCAAATGAACTTGAACTAACTTAGGCCTATGTTTAATTAAATAAAATGGAATAATTAAATAAAAATTATAATTTAACTGTATCCAAGTATCAGATTATTTGTTCTCCCTAACTGATGTCGTGTTGTTTGTTGTGAAGGTGTAGAGGGAGGATGGGCCACTCGACGGACGGACTGTGACCGCTCGCCACGTGTCTCTGCGGCCTCGCTCCTGGACACAGATCACAGGTAGGTCCTAGACAGAGTTTCCATCATACTAAGTTCTATCTGTAGCTAAAACAATTTTTTTTACTATTTTGATTTTGATTGCAAACTCAGTTGATGATGAATATGAAAGTTAAAAAATAGATAATAATATTTGGAGATTCCCGATGTTTCATTTCAAGTGTTTAGGAAACAAACACAACGTATTGACATGTATAACAAACTCCTACTGTCTTCAGGTGTACTTACTAACTTAGCCTACATCTAAAACCTGTTTTTCTTAACCCATTCTTATTTAAAAAAAGAGTTAACACTATATGCTTAAGTCTATTATTACTATTATGAAAGTCAAATGTTCTTAAAAAGCTAAAAAAAAGTGCGTAAGTTTGTCTTTGACGCCGTGATAAGTTGGTCTCGTGAGTGTGTGTAGTGGTGCGATGACTTCTTCAGTGGAATTAGAAGCTGATTGGATAAGTTGAATATTTTGTCTATTTAATAACCCACCTTGTGTTTTGTTTAATTTTGTTAAATTATTTTGTATCACATTGAATGTTTTGTCTATTTAATAACTTGCTCTGTGTTTTGTTGGACAGGTCCATATTTTGTATTTTATATTGTGTTTTATGTTTTGTATAATTATTATGTTATGTATGATAATTTTATATTTTTTTGAGAACATTTGATTTCCATAACATTAATCCGCAGTACCTAAGAATATAGTGTTAAGTCTTTTTTTTTAATAACAATGGGTTAAGAACAAAAATGTTAGATGTAGGCTAGATTAGTAAGTACACCTGATGACGGCAGGATTTTGTTATATCTCTGTCGAAAAGTTGTGTTTGTTTCCTAAACACTTGAAGCATCGGGATTCTCCAAACATCTATCATGAAAGTTTAGTCCAATTATTAGGAATGAATGACGCCTCTTGTCCTACACATTAAAAACCACTAAGTATAAGCAGTGGGAGGAAAATTCGAAATTCGTATTGGGTAGGTAGTGCGATGAAGAAGCAAACAACCGTATATTGTAATGACACTTGTGCCACTTGACTAGTCCTACATCCAGTCTTCGTGCACGAGGGGTTTAATATATATATATATATATTTTTTTTTACTTCACTTGCCAGTTTACTTGAGCCATCTTTGGGTAAATTGTTGGCCGTAGAACGTTTGGCACACATTTTTGGCCGATTTGGAATGGCACTTTTGGCACAGTCATTAGAGGGGATTAAGAAGGGTCAACCTGTAAGTTTCAGAAAGGCACGTTTGGCACACACCGCCCGGCCAGGTAGTAGCAGCCAGGTGGCCAGAATGCGGGAAAATGGGAACTTTTTTGCCCCCGCAAATTTCCTGCTGTGGTGCTTATTGAAGTAAGCAACTAACCTAACCTAACCTAACCTAACCTAACCTAACCTAACCTAACCTGCGGTAGATCACAGCTGCTACCCAGGTAGATCACGGATGCTACCCGAGTAGATCACGGCTGCTACCCAAGTAGATCACGGATACTACCCGAGTAGATCACGGTTGCTACCCAAGTAGATCACGGATGCTACCCAATTGGAACACGGATGCTACCCAAATAGATCATGATCTAACCTAACCTAACCTAACCTAACCTAACCTGCGGTAGATCACAGCTGCTACCCAGGTAGATCACGGATGCTACCCGAGTAGATCACGGCTGCTACCCAAGTAGATCACGGATGCTACCCGAGTAGATCACGGCTGCTACCCAAGTAGATCACGGATGCTACCCAATTGGAACACGGATGCTACCCAAATAGATCATGATCTAACCTAACCTAACCTAACCTAACCTAGTGAGGTTTAAATTTAAAAATTTGTTATATCACGGGCAAATGACTGCCACGCAGAGTTGACGGGAATAATAAAATTCCCGTTTTCCCTCGTTCGATGGCGTCTACCTGGTCGAGCGACTGTGCCAAACATGCCTTTTCCAAGCAGGCGAGTTGACCCTACTTATTCCGCTCTCATGATTGTGCCAAAACTGCCATGGGCAGAAGGTCCAAAAATGTGTGCCAAACGTCCGATCCCCAAATTGTTCACCAGGTGAAATATCGACCATCAGTTCAGTTGGGGATGCGAACCTTGGAACTTGCCCTCCACAGTCCAAAACTTTAGCCACAAAGCCACCACACTGATAACAAATAACAATCTTCACCCTTTTTGAGTTTTAATCAAAATAAGGATATCAAAAAATACGATTTCACACGAAAATAAAATAGTAATAATCCGGAATGGGCCATAAAGGATAAAAATGGGCCTGGGCTGCTTTTTTTCTAGGACGTATTTATACTCTTAGAAAAAAGGTTCCGGATGCTTTAGTTCGAACATCCAATACTAAGCTTCCACATTGACTCCCGGTTCTGGACCAATCCCAGAGGGTCTTGAGGTACTTATTTCCTGTAATGTTTATGTAAAAACAATACACAGTGGAACGAGGTAAGTAAATATTATCACTATGTGAATCATATATATTATAGACTTATTTACTGTCTAGTAGACGATATAACATCACAACAAAAACGATGGTTATTATTGATGATTAATCCTTATATAAAATACGTGAAGACGTTTTTTCTTTCAGCACAACTCCTCCCTTATTATTTTATCAATTTTGAAGTTGAGGTGTCTAAAAATTTACCTCTATTCGTAGTTGTGCAATTACGTCTTAATTCTTCAATATTTTTACCCTAAAGAACACAGTTTAAACAAGTACGTTTTTTGTCATGAGAAAAGAGATAATTTTTAGCTATTTTATGGAGGGAGATTTCAATTAGTCAAAAATAAAATCTGTCAAACGTAAATGATGTTCACGAAATTTTAACAGCTGTTAGAAAGTTAATAATGATGTTTATAACATTGAGAAGTTTATAGATCTTTCCTAATCTTAAGTAATAAAACTTGTGTTTATATTAAATTGTAAATAAATGCTAAATCTCAATTGAAATGAGTGAGCTACTAAAAATAAATTGACAAATGATGAATTTACCTTATACAGTTTAACCATTCATATTTGTTGTCAAAAGTCACATGCCAAGGCCGAAGGCCGAAGTGTCATGAGTGCAGCGAATGACAAGATTGGCACGCGAAGCGTGCAGGGGTGTCCCCTAGTTATTCTATAATACAAAAAAATATGGAAATACAAAATTACGGATACGAGGCGATACAAAAATATGGAAATAACAAATTATTTACACAATCGTAATCCGGGTTGGACCGTGTCTGGTTATTATGTACACTATGTACAAATTGCCGACGTTTCGAGCACATTGCAGCACTCATCTTCAGGGCGACACACTCTGCTACTCGATCCACAGAGTAGACCTATATGAAAGCAGACTCTGCTGCTGACTCTATTTATGTTGTCGGGGTCTCAAATTGTAACCACGGGCATTCCTGTCCTCGATGTTTCTAGAAAGGCCCAGGTGGGTCTGGAATGTCTGGGTGGCAGGCTTAGACCCACCTTTGCGTACCTAAGCCTGCCTCCCAAACATTCCAGACCCACCTGGGCCTTTCTAGAAACATCGAGAGTCAATAGAGAAACAATAGAGTCAGCAGCAGAGTCTGCTTTCATATACTCTGTGGATCGAGTAGCAGAGTGTGTCGCCCTGAAGATGAGTGCTGCAATGTGCTCGAAACGTCGGCAATTTGTACATAGTGTACATAATAACCAGACACGGTCCAAGCTGGATTACGATTGTGTAAATAGCTTATATATCGACCGTGGAAGTCTCCATACGGAAATAACAAATTGTCACAAATTGTGAATAATTAATAAAGTTGTGTAGGTTTACCAAACAATTTAAATTTTTTGCGTCTAGAACTCATCGTCCCCACAAACATCACGTCACTATTGAGCATCCAGTTAATATGATTTACTAAGGAAGGCCGGCCCGTACCAGGTTACACGTCAGGAGAATTAATGATTCCGAGTCAGCGATTCACTTATAGAGATCGATGCAGTTATTTGGGTAGGCCTGACACCAGCTTAACGTAACGGTATGACAATATGGAAATAAAAAGTATGATTCTTTAAATTATCACAAATAATCATTATAATACCCATAATGCACTGATACATGCATACGCATTTTAGATTGTGTGGCAACTGCCGCTAAGAGAACTTAAGATCCTAAATCACTAATTAACAAGGAATGTATTCCCTTCCCCTCTCTCCCCCTCATAGCCCCCGCCTGCTCCGCCCCTCAAATTTGATAGATGGGCATAACTCCCACATTTTTAGTAAACTCTAGCAATGAGTTATGTATATTATTATATATTCACTTATATATTATTATATATATATTATATATTATTAATCTACATTTTTAGCCTAATACAAATCTAAATTTGTAAGATAAATATACAAATTTCAACTGAACATTTGAACAAATATCATTTATAGAAAAATAATTGGTAACACTTAAAATAAATAATTTTTTTAGATTTACTATATACTAAGTTTATTAGTACCTTTTGTCCACTATATTCTCAAAATATATTAAATTTTACTACACGGTTTGTTCATGAGTTATGCACCAAAAAGGCCAAATTAGCACTTTTTTAGGATTTGGAGGGCAGGCTTCAAACATGGTAACGGCCCTTATGCCAAAAAGGCTTATTGAGCACCCTCCTTTACAGGACTTCAAACCTCATCCAATACAAAGTCCTTCGAGAACCTTGAGATTGTTTTCCTGTGCTACACCTTGGTCACGTTCTAAATCGCCACACAAGGTGAGAGTCCGCTTCCTAGCTAGGGCCGGGCAGTGAAAGAGGACGTGCCGTCCAGACTCCTCCTCTTCCCCACATTTTCTACAGAAGAGAATGGGGGTTGAGAACCCCATCTTGTGCATATGTGCCCGAAATGTCTAGTGTCCAGTTATAAAAACAACCACCCTTCGGAGTTCTGATCTTGCAAGAGAAAGAGCTTCAGTCGTGTTGGAGTACGACAACCCCAACAGGACCTCCTTGGCTTGCCTGTTACCTGGCGTTGCCTCCCAGGTCTCCTGGAACTTACCGGCGACCCATGTAGAAGCAACCCTCTTGTCTAGGCTGTAAGCAACCCCGCATGCCAACTCTGGCCCAACGAAACGTTCCTCAGTGCCTTTCATCGCACAGTGGTCTGTCCTCTCGTTTCCCAATACCCCGGTGTGACCTGGCACCTATGACAGGATTACCCTATTGGACCACGCCAGCATTTTAAGAACCCCGTGACAGTCCCAAACTAAACTTGAGGTGAAGTCGAACGGCGCAAGTGACCTTAGTGCCGTTTGGCTGTCTGAGTTCAGATAGATTGTTTCCCCTAAGGCCCAAATCTATGTTTGCCTGAGCACAAGCAGCTATGACTACCACCTCCACCTGAAAAACCGTAGCCAGTTTGCCAAGGCTACAACTGAGCTCAGTTTTTGACCTGGCACCATAGACCCCGTAACCAGACACTAGGATGGTTCGTGAGCCATCTGTGTACCACGTAATCGCGTTCTTCATTCGATTGAATCACCTTGTTCCCAATTTTTTCTATCGCCAATGACGACACGATAGGGTTTGCCAAAGTCGGTTAGTCTATTCTAACACATCTCTAGAATGTCCGATTGTAGGATGCTTACTTTCATAGTGAGCTGGAAAGCAACCGCTGGTCTGGAGCCTATATGCCGCAAGCCTTGCCTCTCCAATGATAAAACTGTCAAGGGGGAGCATACTTAGCAGCAACTCCTTGCAGCGGTGGGTGTATTCTTAAATGCCCCCTGGATTCACAAAAAAGCTAACCGTGTAAAAACCTTAACTAAGGTACAGTGACATGTTGGACTTTGGGCCACAAAATAATGGCTCCATATACAAGCATCGGTCTGACGACCCTCGTATGATCCCAATGTATCAACTGAGGGCTCAAGCCCCTCGTGCATCCAAAGGTACGCCCCAGCATCATCAATGTGGTCCGAGAACGGTCTATGGCGTGGGTGAGGTCTCTGCTCTATTCAAGATAAGTTTGTCATCTAGCCATATACCCAGATACTTAACTTCCTTAGACACCTGGACGCAGTTGCCAAAGATTCTTAGTACTCTGCCAACCTCCGCGTTACTTTTATTTGTGAATGGTACCATAACAGTCTTACCAGGTTAAACATATAGCCCCTGCGCTATTCTCCATGTCTCCACCATGGACAATGCCCTCCTCGTAAGGTCGAGGTATGTCTCCATGTATTTACCTCTTATTAGGATCACTATATCGTCAGCATAACCTTGAGCGAACATTCCATGCTTGTTGAGTGCTGTGAGGAGATCATCCACGAACAGGTTCCACAGGAAGTGTGACAAAACACCCCACTGTGGACACCCTCTTTGCGCTCGTACCTCTCTCAGCGCCCGCACAGGGAAGCTTGGGCTCTACGGGTGTTGAGCATGTTGCTGACCCAGCGTGCAACTGTTCCTTCAGTGCCCCTGGACTGATGTACCGAAGGACAAAGCACATGGTAGCTTTGTCACAATCGAGGAAATCCTCGCATTGTTAAAAGCTCCTTCTATGTCCAAGAACAATGTCAAAGCAATCTCCTTAAGGGAGATCGCATGTTCGATCCTATGGACTAATGCGTGTAAAGTAGTCTCACAGGACCTGCCAGCTTGGTAGGTAGGCTGGTTGTGGTGCATAGGTTGATTTCTTACTACCCCGGCTCTAACATGCCTGTCCAGCAACTTCTCCATGGTTTTTAGGAGAAAAGACGAAAGATTTATTGGGCGGTAAGCCTTTGCTGTATCGTAGGAGGGATGAAAATCATCCTGGAGGCCTCCCATGATAGTGCCCAGAGAGTCGCAGCAGCCAAGGTATCAAAAATTCTTCACCCTTATGCAGAAAGACAGAAAAATTGTCGTCACAACCAGGGGACTTGAAAGCTTGAAAAGACTTCAATGCCCATTGTACTCCCTGGTATGTAAAAACAGATCTAGCACAGCGCCAGTCCTCCTGTGAGGCCCGAGGGACCAAGGTCCCCCCCCCCTTTCCACAGGGTCATTCTGAATAGATGGTATAATTTGAGTAGAACTAGGAAAGTGTGTATTGAGTAAAACCTCGAGTGTATCTTCCTGGCTGTCTGTTTGAGAGCCGCCTTCTTTGCAGACTCTCCCAACAGCGTTAATGGGGCTACGAGCCAATATCTTGTAGGTCTTTGATCATTATGGGACACTGATCCCTGAAAAAGTTACTCCACGAGTTTCTCTTGGCTTTTCGGATTGCTCTGTTGTAGTCACTGAGGGCCCTCGATCTGTCCCAGTTGCCCGCACGTTTGCAAATATTGTGAAGTCTTCGGACAGTTTTTCTCAAGGCTTCAATCTCTCGATTCCACCAACAGGCATTCTTGTTAGACTATAACTGCGTCTCTGGGTACGCTTTAAATAAGATTTCTCGATATCTGATTGTATTATATCAGCTATACCATCTACCTTTTCACCACGCCCCAGATCAGGATGGTCTAACTGAGCTTTCAGCTCTTCCTGGTATATAGCACAGTCAGTTCTCCTAGTATTTCTGAACCGTGCCTTTATGGTAGCCGTTCTAATCGAAAAGGAGATGTAGTTGTGATCCGACATGGACGGATCGTCCATTACGGTCCAACTGTATACTTTGCAAGCTGCATGGCAGCTTGATAGGGTTATATCACGGACCACTTTTTGAAAACCTAACCCCCTCTTCTGTTGGAAAGTAGGCTTGCGGCCCCGATTCAATATCACTAAATTAGCTTCAGCTATATAGTCTAACAGTGACTCACCTCTAGCATTTATCCTGATGCTCCCCCATGCAGTGTGATGGGCGTTGGCATCCTACACTACCATCAGGTGTCGTTGGTGTATCAGTCCGTAGTCTACGATCCTCCTCAACATAGGGGACTGAGGGAGCTCCTCGGAGTCGTAATGCAGGTGTACTGATGCGAACAAGATTCTAACGTCACCGTCACTTGTTGGCAGGTATGCTTCAGTTACAGCCGTGTCCCTGGAACAAAGACCGGTCAGTTTTAGAAATTGTATGTCTCTTCTGATGAAGTCCTAGGGTTATTGCAGCTAATATCATACACCAACTTACCTTTAGCAGTGCTGAGCTCCATCAATCTCCCTCCAACGATCCATGGCTCCTGAATCAGGGCCACTCTTACGTCGTCGGAGAGAATCTTCAGGCAGAGCGTGGCTATGGCCACTCTGGAGTGGTGAAGGATGATCTGTAGCACTGCCATTACTTCTGTGGGGGCTTGGATCCCCCCTTAGGCTTGCATGTTATACTCTCCAGCCCCTTAAAGGGCCTCATCGGGAGGGCATTCAATGTCCTAAGGGATTTTTCATCAACCATGATAAATAGGAATAGGCCATTGGGGATTTAAGTGCTACCAATAACCACCCAGTGATCAGTGTTCAGCTGGTTTTGCCTCTTCGCCTTCGAAAGGATTCTCTCGCCTCTGGCAAGAGGCTCCTCTTTCTGAAGGCCTCAGAGTTGGCCTCGGGGGATCCTCTTCTTAGGCGGACCACCCATATCCATCTTCTGGAGATTACCCTGAGAACTCTCATCCTCAAACCGAAGCAGCGCATCCTCCTCTCCTGCAGGTAGAACCGGCGCCGGAGAGAACAAGCTGAGGTTGTCCATAATCAGGCCTTCGGTAGTTACCCCACCTGCCAACAAATTTGTATTAGTATCAGCTTCCATACAATTCCCACGAGTACCGGGTTTCTGCAGTCCACCTCCCCAGTGACCCATTTAGGGAGGTAAGGGGTAATTACGACTGGGTGCCCCCTGGTTCCCAGAAGGCTCCGTTAATGGTACTGAATATTAGGCCCCAGTACCACGAGACTTTCGGCACGGATCGCTTAACACCTTAGTCTAGGGCCCCCTCACTTGGTTCTGTAGGTGGACCAACACCCAGTGGCAGAGGGTAGCTCTACGCAGCTAACAAGTGAGAGTTGATACCAGGTGTGGACCAGTCTGCCGAACCCACCCCGCATGCAAGGTGTGGTCGGAACGGCTCGAAAGGTACCACCACTCCCTGGTACCCATACCCCCCATTAGTAACTTTTGGCAGCCATATCTCTATAATGAAAATTTTTAGAATTTTTCTCCATAACACATTTATTACTTACAAGGATACTAACAAATTTATTCAAAAATGTTTCAAAAATAATTTTCGATGGAACACTTAACGCCGAACGAACATACATGTCTCTCGTTCGACCTCAAACAAGTTGAAATAGATTTTAAAATGGATGACATTTTAAACCATATTACCACCAGCTGTTATGGTTTTTAAGAAATTTCAGCCTTATTGGAAGAAATGTCCAAAAGTTTGTTGGATTTGGTTTAAAGTGTACGAAATTATTTGAAATATTATTAGCTCATCTTCAGTGAGTAGGTATAAATTGGGGGTCTGCATTAAATGAATTAGCATGTTTATGATCAAGTTTAAGTTTTTGCTAGAGAGTTTTAAGGTTAGGTAAGTTACCTCTTCCGATGGTTATTTAGATATTGTATTAGGGGTTACCTTCAGGAGGTGGTTTCCACTTGCAAGGGAGGTTTACCCTCAGAGGGGGGTTTCCTTTACAAGGGACTTTGAAGAGATCTCTTCTGGAAGGTGGAATCACAAGCTTCTTATTCGACATTTTGAGCCCATTCTTCTTTTTTACCCAACTTACTGTAAGTTTTAACGACTAATTTACACATGTGGGTACTTAACAAAAAAAAAGCAGAAAGGAAACTTATAAAATTTGAAAATAATATTCTGAGAAGCATTTTTAGACCTACCAAACAAGGAGGTACGTGGAGAATCAACACCAACCAACAAATTAGGAATATTTATAAATTCTCTGACGTTGTAGCTGAAACCAAAAGCAGAATAATGAGATGTACCGGACATGTACTAAGAAGAGAAGCCCACATTTTGATAAAAGAAATATGGAGAAGCAATCCAACAAGAAAGAGAACCCGCGGACGTCCAAGGAAGCGATGGAAATACCAAGTTAAGATAGATCTGTGGGAGCTTTGAGGAACAGAAGACGATGCTATGGACAGGGAGAGATAGAGACGACTTTTTGATGAGGCCAAATACCACCTTGGGTATCCATGGCCATGAGAGTAATAGTAAGTAAGACTTCCAAAACTCTAGTTGAACTAATTTATAACTCACTTTGAATTATATAATAAACTTATTTGTCAAATGTAAAGCTGCAAGACAACTTTGAGTGGTAACAAGTTATATTTAGCATTTCCACTAATCGCGATAAGACTAATTTACTATCATGATCGAAAATATTATACACATGCATGGATATTGAAATAAACAAGCTATAGGAATTCATGAGTAATAGACGTTAAACCTGAGTCCACGGGGAGGGAGGGATATAGATCGACTCGATCCATTCATGGACGGTTGAATGCTTTCATTAAATTGTGCAATCCATTAAGCAAATAGCAGCTGAAATCGCCAATTTGGCAAAAATTGACTGCAACAAATGCTATAGCTATGCATTCTAATGGAATAGTTTGTATAGAGATGATTTTTCAATATGTTTAATGGTAAAATTATAAATGAAAAATAGTTTCTTAGTCGAAGTTATAACTGAAGGGTCAAACCTGGGAGTAAAGATCGTAACTTCCATTCCATCAGGGTGGCGGGGAGAAAAGTACATGGTGTTCCACTTGGAATTGAACCTTGTGCCTTAGCTCTGAGCTCTCTTTTTATTGGGGTCTTTACTAACAAAAGGGGTAGGAGTGCATTGCATCCAATGGGGAGGGGGCGTTTATACTGAGTGAGAACAAAGGGAGTAAAATCCACTCAATGGTGTTCAGAGCAGCCGCTCATTTCTGCGGACTAATTTCAAGACATGCGGGAAAAATTCTATTCCAGTCTTGAAAGATATTGTTTAAAATTTACGTCTGTAACTACACGTTTGTTGTTGAGCCAGACATCAGTTGCCATTTTTTCCTGGAGGAGATAATTTGCATGACATTTTTCTATTATGCATGGCAATTTTGGAGAATGGTTCACAAAAACTAGTCACTTCAATAAAAAATTGACTTTGTACTGACGCAATCTGGTGAAATTCAAGGACAAATTTATCTTCAACCTAATTATTAGACCATCTCATTTTTACTAATCACTGTTAAAGTTTGAGCATAGTTGAAAACACAATGAACTTGGTACTTTCTCTAACGTAACAACATTTCATTTATCAAAAAGAATGAAAACTCACGCGTTATCATGCAGAGATAAAATACAAAAATAATGTTATGACCCACCCACCCACCTATACACGTACAGGGGGATTGAAATGTTTTGTACGTGTGTTGGTTATTAAATTACTAACCTCCTAATTTGACTGTACATAATGTTTTGTCAGAAAGTAACCTTATTCGTTCCACATTTTTTCAGGTTTCTTTTAAAATTAATTTTTAATCAAATTCGATCACTAGACCAGATGTTCACTATGTGAAAAATTACATTTTGTTACAATAGTCATATACGTGTGATATAAATGTTAGACTTACATAATAGTGTGTTAGTGCACACCACCAAAGTCACGGAATTTAGTTTAAACTGTATTCAAATTGTTATGGCAGTTGCATTTTATGGCAATTACATTTGATGTAACAAGTAATTTTTATAATTGGCTATTGTACCTCTTATCAAGATAAATATATTAGATATAATTTGCTTAATACCCTTCAAATATTTTGGAGAGTCCTGCAACTCAAAGAGTGTTTGAAACTGCATTGAAATACAGCTCATTAAAACGTATCCAGAGTTTGAAATTCAGTTAGCTTGTTTTGTAATGTATAAATTCAAATGCGATGTAATACGTTTTGTGAGTACGAGCGTGGGACAACGGTCAGGCATACGTTTGAAATTTCAATTGTATATCAAATAGTATTTATATTTTAATTTCACAATAGGTAACTTTTATTAAATGGTACACTGAGATTATTCAAACTTCAGGCATTTTAAGATTGCTATTAACAACCATCAAATACATTATAAAAAAACAAATACAACATTCTTCGTTGATTGTATTATAAAGTCACTACTATTAACAATGTTTTTTTTTTTTTTTTTTTTATTTATTCCTACAAAGAAAGAAAAATTAAGAAGTTCGTTTCACTTTACGAAAAACGCCAAAAACGTAGGTGTCTATTTCGATGATTCGGATCGTAGTAATAATGGTATATTAACACTTGCAGTGTCATTTGACAGGTCAAGACTTGTTCTGGTCGACGATGATTTGCTTTTTTGAGGTTTTTGTAATTTTTACAGTAAAATATGTACCACTTGAAGTGCCATTCTTGACAGGATTAAATTGAAAAATTCATGGAATCAACTTAAGGTCCACTAGATTGGACCTTTGATAATGATAGGCCTACATTGTTTACTATAAACCTTAACAATAGTAAACATGAACCGTATAACTGAAATATAAAAGGACGTTTTAGCCTGGTGACGATGACAGTTACCAGGCTAATAGGGATTTTTACTTTCCTGTGGTGGTTTGGCAGACCTTAAGTGGACCACAATTATGGGTTTCTATTTCAACGATTCGATCCATAATACTAATTTTATCTTAACACTTGAAGTGTCTTATGATTCTAGTGGACTATAAGTTGGTTTTTGTAAATCAATTAGTATTTTTTAATGTTTTATAGTGAAATATTTTATTTATTCTTAAGACACCGATCGTCAAGATATGGGCGAATATGGATTTCGAATGAGTGTAGTTAAATTAATGTAGTCATATTTGAAACTTATATTGAAACATAACTTATTGAAACATCATAGTATCAGGCTTGTCAATTAGCTGAAAATCAGACCAGCACTACGTGGTTCAGATTCCACGTAAAGCTGTAGGTCCCTTAGTTGCCCTGGCTGTTGGGCTATTAATAAATAGTCCTTTCTGAGTAACAGTTGAACTCAGATAGTAACCAGACTACACTCATCCACACTCATCCTACACTCATATAACCATTCATATTCGCCTTAAAATACCAACAACGTTGTGTCGGCGTCTCAAATGTAGAGTAAGAGTAACTTTATGTCATTGTTGACGATTTTAAATTTAAAAAAAAATCATAATATCAACTTATGGTCCTCTAGAATGGGTCTGTCATATTCATACAGCATGCACTATAACTCATCATTATTATTAATTTAAGTAGAGGCCGGCCTTCTTTTTAACCTTACTCAGCCCATTCCTCATTGACTATTGATCTTTGCGAGGAACTTATCAGACAGAGTAATGGGGAGAACCAGTACAGTACAAGGTGAATATTACTTATATATAGACCGAATTTGAACCAGCGCTATCTCTAACCCAAGCTCAAAGTCCTGACGCCTTAGACCGCTCGACCACTGGCTCGCCAAAGATGGTTATAATAATAATTAATTGTGGACCAAACAGTTGAAAAAGAACGTAATTTTCTAACCCGATGATTATAAGATTGTGTCTTGAGTAAGGCTTTTCCAGCAGTGACTTGGCAGTTTACAAAACGGCCTCCTTAAGGGAGTCAAAAACATGTGTTTCTATTTCAACGATTTGGTCCGTAATACTAATCGTACGATAACACTAGAAGTGTCATTTGATAGGAAAATGCTTGTTCTATTGGACCATAAGATGTTTTTTGTAAAACATCTGAATTTTTTATTTTTTTTAATTAAATATTTGAAATGTTAAATGTAATGTTTCAAATGTAATGTTTAGTCTTGAAGAGTGTAAACTAAAAAAAAAAAAAAACACATATCAGTGTATGGTTATAAATTAGACCTTTAATAATCATACAATGTTCACTATAAATCATTATAATGATAACTACGAACCATACAGTTGGAATAGAAAAGGACGTTTTATCCCGTTAATGTTAATATTGCACGTCTACTACTGGAAGGGCTTTTGACTTTCCATCGATATCTTGGCAGTTTTGAAAACTCCTTTAAGAGCTTTCTCGTGAATGCGACAAGGAGAAGAACAGTAAAATTTTTTTATTGATTTTCTTGTAAGAAATATTCCTTTAGACAGTTATTTCCGAAATGTTTACGGCACCAACCTGCTAGATTTTGAAGTAATAACGAAATTAATTAATTTTGATAGTTGATAATTAAAATACAACACGTGTCAGTGATGAGGTGTTGGTGGTGAGTCGTGCCCGGCGTGCTTCACTGGACATGCAACCCACCTGTAGATAACCCAACTAGGGTTTCCCTCACCACTTCTAAGCGGATTGGTACAAACCTTCAAGTGGTTTCAATAAGATTATGATACCTTGTTCAAATGTTATCAAGTCATAATTAATTAGGGTGAAGTATTGGACATGTGCTCGTGAGGCTTCCTGTCAATCCAATTACAGGTGTTAGAAATTGACTGAAGGTTAAAGTTTATTTTTGTACTCTCTTCCGTTAATTCCTAACCCTTCGTCCACCTTAAAGAATGCATTTTCAATTTGAATCTAATGAATATGTGCAATTATTTAGTGTTTAACAGTGTACAATTTGTACGTGGCTTTTTGCAGGGATGAAAATTGTATGTGTTTTTTCAACAAAATTAAACAAAATATCTTGCCAGCTACTAGATCCGTCATGATCAAATTTCTTCAACAAACAGATGTTCGTTTTCTTAAAACTGGTAGATATTTTTATGTTAATTTCGCATTTATATTTTTATGTTAAATCCGGTATTTTAAACAAATACCACTTTACGTGTTTGGGCAGGTGGGTGGATCCAGCCGCTTTCGATTGATGGTGTTCTCCCATTTGCGGCCCCATGAAAAGAGACTGCGGACAGGAATAACTAAAAACTATTGCAGTAGCTTATTGATGACCGTAAAAGAAAAATTAAACAACTTTGGTTTTTTTACTTTGAACGATACAAACTTTACGAGTACCATCAACATATCAATAAACCTTTCTTATTGCAGTTCCTGTGTCGTCCTGTTACATAAAAGGTACAGGGATAACATCAGGAAATCTACTTTACTTATAGTAGTACAAAAAGTTTCTTGATGGATGTCCTGTCTTTTGTCCTGTTGGAATCAGTAGCCAATCTTCAAATATGGTTCACAATCTTTTGTAAACCATATTATGTCTTTAACATCAAAGACTATTAATTTATTTTATCATATATTGGCTTAGCAACCAATATCTCTTACGAATATGAAAAAGTGTTTTACATTCCGTGCTGACTGATGTCTGTGGTATATTGTGTATAAATTGGATTTGTTGAAACAAGACAAGTATTAACATGCATAATGTGGAAAAAAATATGGAAACACTTTCACAACTTTTGTATGACTTTATTTGTAAAAGTAAATTCTTGTACACCAACATGGTTACAAAGAACACACTTTTCATCTTTTCAGACGGACGGCCCATGATAAGTTGAACGAAAATCTTTATTGTAAGCCTAGGTCGAATTTGGTATCAAATGAAATGTCTATTCAAGAGAAATTAATTGTCGCAAACCGGACTTCGAAAGGTTTAACCTTTCCAGAGTAGCGGTCATTTGAATTTCAAAGTAACTAATTTAAACAATTTATTCCTCAGCTAATTTACGGAAGTAAATTATTCTGATCAAAAATTATACTTTATGGAACACAGTTATTTAAACGAATTTAATTATCAAGTTATAAATAGAAAAAATAACGTTGTTGTGAGAGCGTTCATATATTTTTGTTCTACCCTGTATATATATTTCAACACGTAAACCCACACAAACAATAACGTTGTTGTGAGAGCGTTCCCATATTTTTGTTTTACCCTGTATATATATTTCAACACGTAAACCCACACAAAAAATAACCAAATAATTGTTGTGAGAGCGTTCCCATATTTTTGTTTTACCCTGTAAATACATTTCATCACGTAAACCCACACAAAAAATAACGTTGTTGTGAGAGCGTTCCCATATTTTGGTTCTAATCTGTATATATATTTCAACACGTAAACCTACACAAAAAATAACGTTGTTGTGAGAGCGTCCCCATATTTTGGTTCTAATCTGTATATATATTTCAACACGTAAACCTACACAAAAAATAACGTTGTTGTGAGAGCGTTCCCATATTTTGGTTCTAATCTGTATATATATTTCAACACGTAAACCTACACAAAAAATAACGTTGTTGTGAGAGCGTTCCCATATTTTGGTTCTAATCTGTATATATATTTCAACACGTAAACCTACACAAAAAATAACGTTGTTGTGAGAGCGTTCCCATATTTTGGTTCTAATCTGTATATATATTTCAACACGTAAACCTACACAAAAAATAACGTTGTTGTGAGAGCGTTCCCATATTTTGGTTCTAATCTGTATATATATTTCAACACGTAAACCTACACAAAAAATAACGTTGTTGTGAGAGCGTCCCCATATTTTTGTTTTACCCTGTAAATACATTTCAACACGTAAACCCACACAAAAAATAACGTTGTTGTGAGAGCGTTCCCATATTTTGGTTCTAATCTGTATATATATTTCAACACGTAAACCTACACAAAAAATAACGTTGTTGTGAGAGCGTTCCCATATTTTGGTTCTAATCTGTATATATATTTCAACACGTAAACCTACACAAAAAATAACGTTGTTGTGAGAGCGTTCCCATATTTTGGTTCTAATCTGTATATATATATTCCAACACGTAAACCTACACAAAAAATAACGTTGTTGTGAGAGCGTTCACATATTTTTGTTCTACTCTGTATATATATTTCAACACGTAAACCTACACAAAAAATAACGTTGTTGTGAGAGCGTTCCCATATTTTGGTTCTAATCTGTATATATATTTCAACACGTAAACCTACACAAAAAATAACGTTGTTGTGAGAGCGTCCCCATATTTTGGTTATAATCTGTATATATATTTCAACACGTAAACCTACACAAAAAATAACGTTGTTGTGAGAGCGTTCCCATATTTTGGTTATAATCTGTATATATATTTCAACACGTAAACCTACACAAAAAATAACGTTGTTGTGAGAGCGTCCCCATATTTTGGTTATAATCTGTATATATATTTCAACACGTAAACCTACACAAAAAATAACGTTGTTGTGAGAGCGTTCCCATATTTTGGTTATAATCTGTATATATATTTCAACACGTAAACCTACACAAAAAATAACGTTGTTGTGAGAGCGTCCCCATATTTTGGTTATAATCTGTATATATATTTCAACACGTAAACCTACACAAAAAATAACGTTGTTGTGAGAGCGTTCCCATATTTTTGTTTTACCCTGTAAATATATTCCAACACGTAAACCTACACAAAAAATAACGTTGTTGTGAGAGCGTTCTCATATTTTGGTTATAATCTGTATATATATTTCAACACGTAAACCTACACAAAAAATAACGTTGTTGTGAGAGCGTTCCCATATTTTGGTTATAATCTGTATATATATTTCAACACGTAAACCTACACAAAAAATAACGTTGTTGTGAGAGCGTCCCCATATTTTGGTTATAATCTGTATATATATTTCAACACGTAAACCTACACAAAAAATAACGTTGTTGTGAGAGCGTCCCCATATTTTGGTTATAATCTGTATATATATTTCAACACGTAAACCTACACAAAAAATAACGTTGTTGTGAGAGCGTTCCCATATTTTTGTTCTACCCTGTATATATATTTCAACACGTAAACCCACACAAACAATAACGTTGTTGTGAGAGCGTTCCCATATTTTTTTTCTACCCTGTATATATATTTCAACACGTAAACCTACACAAAAAATAACGTTGTTGTGAGAGCGTTCCCATATTTTTGTTCTACCCTGTATATATATTTCAACACGTAAACCCACACAAAAAATAACGTTGTTGTGAGAGCGTTCCCATGTTTTTGTTTTACCCTGTATATATATTTCAACACGTAAACCTACACAAAAAATAACGTTGTTGTGAGAGCGTTCCCATATTTTGGTTATAATCTGTATATATATTTCAACACGTAAACCTACACAAAAAATAACGTTGTTGTGAGAGCGTCCCCATATTTTGGTTATAATCTGTATATATATTTCAACACGTAAACCTACACAAAAAATAACGTTGTTATGAGAGCGTTCCCATGTTTTTGTTTTACCCTGTATATACATTTCAACACGTAAACCCACACAAAAAATAACGTTGTTGTGAGAGCGTTCCCATATTTTTTTTCTACCCTGTATATATATTTCAACACGTAAACCCACACAAAAAATAACGTTGTTGTGAGAGCGTTCCCATATTTTGGTTATAATCTGTATATATATTTCAACACGTAAACCTACACAAAAAATAACGTTGTTGTGAGAGCGTCCCCATATTTTGGTTATAATCTGTATATATATTTCAACACGTAAACCTACACAAAAAATAACGTTGTTATGAGAGCGTTCCCATGTTTTTGTTTTACCCTGTATATACATTTCAACACGTAAACCCACACAAAAAATAACGTTGTTGTGAGAGCGTTCCCATATTTTTTTTCTACCCTGTATATATATTTCAACACGTAAACCCACACAAAAAATAACGTTGTTGTGAGAGCGTTCCCATGTTTTTGTTCTACCCTGTATATATATTTCAACACGTAAACCCACACAAAAAATAACGTTGTTGTGAGAGCGTTCCCATATTTTTGTTCTACCCTGTATATATATTTCAACACGTAAACCCACACAAAAAATAACGTTGTTGTGAGAGCGTTCTCATATTTTTGTTCTACCCTGTATATATATTTCAACACGTAAACCCACACAAAAAATAACGTTGTTGTGAGAGCGTTCCCATATTTTTGTTCTACCCTGTATATATATTTCAACACGTAACCAAACCTACACAAAAAATAACGTTGTTGTGAGAGAGTTCACATATTTTTGTTCTAATCTGTATATACATTTCAACACGTAAACCTACAAAAAAAATAACGTTGTTGTGAGAGCTTTCCCATATTTTTGTTGTACCCTGTATATATATTTCAACACGTAAACCTACACAAAAAATAACGTTGTTGTGAGAGCGTTCCCATATTTTGGTTCTAATCTGTATATACATTTCAACACGTAAACCTACACAAAAAATAACGTTGTTGTGAGAATGTTCCCATATTTTGGTTCTAACCTGTATATACATTTCAACACGTAAACCTACAAAAGAAAATAACGTTGTTGTGAGAGCGTTCACATATTTTTGTTCTACCCTGTATATATATTTCAACACGTAAACCTACACAAAAAATAACGTTGTTGTGAGAGCGTTCCCATATTTTGGTTCTAATCTGTATATACATTTCAACACGTAAACCTCCAAAAAAAATAACGTTGTTGTGAGAGCGTTCATATATTTTTGTTCTACCCTGTATATACATTTCAACACGTAAACCCACACAAAAAATAACGTTGTTGTGAGAGCGTTCACATATTTTTGTTCTACTCTGTATATACATTTCAACACGTAAACCTCCAAAAAAAATAACGTTGTTGTGAGAGCGTTCATATATTTTTGTTCTACTCTGTATATATATATATATTTCAACACGTAAACCTACACAAAAAATAATGATTAGTTATTAACTACCAAGTTAACTATTAAAACCGACCATGAAATAATTACTTCAAACAGGAAACAGGCTTCACGGGTCCCATTTGAGTGCGGAGTCTTCTTGTTTTGTAGTTATTTAAAACAATGTTTTTTTTAGTTTACATTTTTTAATATTGTATCTACCTAATAATTTTAGCACTAATTTTTCTCAGAAGTAGTGTGACTTTCGTGCGTTTTTATTCACAGTATAAATTTTCAAAACTATTTTTAATATGTTGATATTTACAATAATAAATTATTGCATCAAATTGGAATGTTGCGATTGGATAATCCTAACATTGAACACAAACGTTCCTTACACTTTAGCACTTACAACACGCAATAGGTGACTTTTGGGACTAAGTCGCTATTTATGTAATTGCGGGTTGTATTTTGGGGGCGATGTAGGAGGACAATTATTCTGTCTAAACACATTCCCTTGGGAGAGTCAGTGTACAAGCAGTCATTTATCTGACATAAAAAGCATATGAAAAACGTTAATTTTTTTCATGCAACTAACATTCTAGTGAGTCAAACATTTCTAAAATTTATTATTTATGGTTTAATTATGTACAAGTTTTTATTAATAGCACATTTATCTAGGTAATTATAAACTTTCTAGCCACATCTGAAATTACTATTGCTTGATGAAAAAGTGGTGAAATAAACGTATCTCTTGAGTATGTCAATTTCTAACGCGGAAAACTCATTTTTTTCGAAAAATCTAAACACTAGTTTTTTCTGTTATTGAAAAAAACACCGACTTTAAAAATTCGTTATTTTTCATTTTTTTTATTTAACACATTTTTATGCTGAGCACGATTGTATAGTTGTTTTTTTCAATTAGATTATTTTGTCGGTCCGAAAAATACGCTTTTGACTTACTTAACCTCAAAAAAATGTGTGTATTTACTCAACAAAAATTCGTAATTTGCCTAGCCTCCGAGTCAGCCTGCTGGCCCTCTCCGGTGGAGTATAGGTAAATTCGGTTTTTGAGGTAAAGAGTTTGTGATAATAATGATCGAGTAATGGCAGCTATTCCTGATTCGAAACGAAAGTAATTTTTCAACCATAAATAATTGTTAAAAACCAAAATAGTTTTAAAATTCGTATTCAGCGTAAAACAACATATTAAATTTAAAAAAGATTATTAAACTATCACTTAAATTAACGGAATTATGTCAAAACATTAAAAGTTGCAGCATAGTTTTTTTCGAATTTCTCGGTAAAGTACGTGATTTCTTCAGAATAAAGAGCATACCTAGTGAAAATATAGCCAATTCTTGGACGACTTCAGCCATAGTTTTCAAATGGTGTTAGGTGGCAGGAAACTGCATAGTAACCCATTCATAAAAAAAATATAAAATCCTTACAAAATTTTGTAAGAAACAAATAAATAAGAAAAAAGCAGAAAATGAAACAAATAGGTTGAAGTTCGTATGAACTTTTTCAGCTATAGCATTTGAATTATATAAAATGATAAAATACACCTACAGTTAACGACTAAATTATAAGAGGGCTAAATATACAATAAGTCGTACTTAACATAGGTATAAAATACAAGATCCTAATGTGGATAGTACACTTAAAATGTTTATATAAATAAATATTTTACTAAATTCAAATCATTATTTCATCACTAAACCTCCTCTTTGGCCAAAAAAAGTATGTGAGGATGGCGTATATATTTTCTAAATATTTTAACAACAAAAGCACATGTTCGTTACAATCCCTAACCCATCCCACAAAAACGTCAAACGAACCATATTAATCAATTCTTTTGTAACACGTGCCTTGTTTCCTTGGCGCATGTCGTTACACGATAACGATCATCCATTCAGCATCGTGTCAGCGCAGACCATCGTTACTCATTAATATTGTCCGAGCACTAACAATTTGCTTACGTAATGTTTGCAATATGTTGACAGTTACAGCTGTCTTTATAATTGATAGTCGTCACAGTAATAACACTGCTAGGTATGACAACGATATATCGGAAATATCGATAAATATGTTACGATATATCGATATATTAGAATCGATGTTTTCTTTCAATAATATCGGTCATATCGATATTTTGGTCCGATATATCATATCACTAAAGGTTTCCGTTATTCTCTCGCCTTAAAATCATCACGATTTGAAAAAAAAAACACATTTGGATTGCCTCTTATGCGTACAAAACATGCATTGAAATAATAAAGTAACTTTATTTAGTTTTTTGACGTGAGGTTAACGCACTAAAACGTAGTTTATTGTAGACTAGTGGGTGGAAGTTTAGTGTTTATAAGAAGAAGCATAGTGGTATTTTTAACTATGGAAAATGAAAATAACAATATTATTAAATTATTCATTTATAATTAACGTAATAATTAACACTATAACTATTCAAATTTTGAATAGTCTCATTCAACCCCACAGATCACAACTTGTTTCGCGTAGATAAACATATTTAATTGTTATATTCAGTAGGTTATTCTAAATCGGTTACCCGATATTTCAATAATTCGATACACCGATAATGTTTGCCATCACTAAGTACTGTTGTAGCACAGTCACTCAAACATGCCATAATAATAGTTATTTCATTAATATAATCATTCACGCCTCAGCACGTGTCAGCTATTCGCGACCAACTATGACACGTTTCTTTTGCTGCTTATATAATGCAATTACACATGGGTTTTTTTAATGTGAGAAATGTTTTTACATACTTTTACCACTTACTGTAGACACGCGCCTGTGCTGCTGTTCAATATTCTTCATTACGAAGCCGATCATTGATATATGAGCGGCGAATGAGGGTGATGAATGTAGATGAACGAGTGTAGTCATTGTTACTAGATAAATTCGGATTTTTAGAAAGAGCCATTTATTATATCCAAATAGCCAAGGAAACTAAGGGACCTACAGGTTTACGTGGAATCCGAACCGTGTAGTATTGGTCTGATTATCAACTAGTGACAAGCCAGGTACAAGTTCTCTCCCCTACACAACATCTGGACACTGACTACTACCCAACATGGACAGCCCAGACTTCTCTAGTAGTGGCCACACCGATAGTAACCATTGAGCTGACGCCATGTCGGTATTAAGAGGACCGAGAGTAGAACCTATCACCCACAATCTCCACAACACTTTGTCTTTATGTAGCTGGGTTTCAGCACCGCACAATTACTGTCGGTTTCAAAATGCAATGTACTTGAGTTTGAACCTCAGGTAGAAATAAAATATTAATTCTTAAATTTTGTACTCACATTTTTACGATATTTAATTTCGCGTCTTGCCATATAAGTAACAAAGTTTTACTATAATAAGAAATAGTTTTGTGTACTTTGGTTTGAAGAAGAATACTATACTGATTTATAGTACTTTTCAAACAAAAGTCCACTTTAAAATGTTGTAAAAAACAATAAAGTTCACTGCACTGTAATGTAAACTACGTTCTATGGACGATTTTTTTGTATACGTAATTTATGGAATTATTACTTAAAAATTTGATAGTGCTGACACATGTATTTGGTTTAAAATAAGCGCCCAAATGACTGTTTGATGTACCTTTAGCTCAATTGTTAGTCACTACGGCGTGTGTAGGAGACAGAGAGATGAAGTGAGACAAAGAGGGAGACCGCTGGCGCTATCTGTGAAAACCGAACATGAACTAATTTGACTAAACAGAAAAACTAGCTTCACGGGACCCATCTGAGCGGACAGTCTTCTTGATTCTATATTTAGTTTTCGACTAGTTATATTATGAATAATATTACAAATATGATTAGTAATACTAATAAATAATTTTCGGGTTAGTAGAAAATATAAAACTAATTAAGTTTTTTTTCAATAATCATAGGCTGAGGTCTAAGCCATCTCTAAAAATAATTACAACTAAATTTAAAGCAACGAAACAAACGAAGGCAGTTCAGAAATATAAATGCACTCCTGTGCAGTGTCTAGTACAGCGTGCACTCGGGCTTCGAGGAAGCATGCAACCCACCTGTAGCTACTTGCGCCGGGGCTTCTCCTACACGATCCACGGCTAAAAGGATTTCTACACACCATCAAGTGATCTTGTTTAGATTCTCTATACAAATCGTTTTTTTAGTCTTTTTCCTGTGTTATTTAAGAAATGTTCTGTCAAGTGTTCTTAGTCTCTTGAAGAGGCTTACTCCCATTGTGTCCCTTTTTATTCGTCAAGAACGCATTTTTAATTGAAAATATAATTCCTTTGAGAGATTTCCATTACTTTCAGGATTCTTTGTCCCTTCTACAATAGTTGAAAATCCCTTCTACTCACTCCGGTTACTTACTATTTTTTTAAGCTAATAGAAAGCTTATTGATTATTTTAAATCGAGTATAATATAAATGATAGGTTACTGCGTATATAATTGTTTATTTTTCACAAACTGATCACCAAGACATGACCTAATACAGATTTTGATTGAGTGTGTATTAGCGAATGTGTCTTCGTTATTTAAAAGGCCTGAAATTCCTTGAAATATGTATATAATTAGTATGCAAATGGCAAATTAATAGCCAGTGGTTATCAGCTGATTCCTCGCATTTTTTACTTCCATTGGGATCAAACTGGTAGCTTTTAGTTTTTAAGTTAGAATTTTATCAATTGTATTACCCACCGATTATGAGATTCTGTTCAGTCTGACATATTTGCTAAGTATAGATAGACCAAAGAACATACAGTCGTAGAATCACGATACAGAAACTGGATAAAAGAATCAATTGTTGTATCATATTATTTTATTTAGAATTATTTACAATATTGGGCCCCAACCATCGATGGTCCCGACAAATTAGAAATTAGCATCGGGTGCCCATTTCAACATTGATATGTATTTGTTTGTATAATTAGATATTAAAGAAATAGGATTATAAGTAAACATTATATATAAGCCATAAAAGATTGAGACAATCGATAAGAAGCAATTTAAATATAGTAAACTAAGAATTAAAAACATATTTCGCTTTTATTTATTTTAAATTTCACTAAAATGTCAAGCTTGAAATTCAAATACTGGTAAAAACAATAGAATTTGATGGACGAAGAGAAGAAAATGAAAACTATAAGAAGGGCGAAATTTTTGTTGTAGTACATGATATGAGAGGAGAGAGCCTGTTGAGCTCTAGACAGGAAAGGTTAAAGGATAGAGAGGAAAGGTCCACATGCTTGACAAAGTAAGAATTGAAGGGAAGTATGAGAGAGCAATAAAGGCATATAAAAGTGTGTGAACTAATTAATTGAAGGCAGCTATAAACTTTTAATTTACTGGATTGTTTTATTATTTAAATTATAACTCCAATAAGAAACTCCTTAAGAATCATGTGAGATCGTTATTATATTTTGTTATATTAAAATTGTTGGACTCTAGATAATTAATTATTCCAAATAATAACAATTCCTACGAAACCTTTATTTCTAAATTTAAATTTGATTATGAATTTCCAAGAAAAAATTCCATATAATATAGAAATTGAATATAATAAATATATGCGGTAAATTTTTATTTCTTTACATTCATATTGATTCAATGACGAATAAAATTTATTTATTTATTATTACTATTTCCCTATGAATGAGAAGCAATCATATTTCCTTTTGATGTCAAGACCAGATGAAGACAGCACTTAAAGCTGAAGAAATGTGTTTGTTCTAGTTTACTCCCATAAAATTGAATCTCAAATATCGTTTATTAAAATATATTTTACTGTAAGCATATTTATGAATATAATATCTTTACAATGATAAAAATATTGTGAGTTTTTCAATTGTTTACGCTTTGAGCAACACAAAATACGAAATTCTTATGTTGATTTCTATCTATGCTGTTCGTAACACTAACATTGGTCACACTTTACGAAAGACGAAAATAACGTTTTCCGTGAAACATGCGTGAAAGACTATAAGAAAGTGGTTCGTAGTATGTTTGTTGTCAGAACCACGACACTTTCTAAAAACTAGGTGAATCACTGAATAAAACCACCCAAGATAGATATTAGGAGTTATATGTATGCATATTGAAAATGTGGATTTATTTCAAAACAAGTTTAAATTTATTTTAAAATGTGATGAGTCTTGATTTTCAATGGTTGTAAAAATTATAAGACAATATGCTTAGTTTAATGATAAGTTTAAAATTATACAATTAACTATAGTACAAAGGTTAAATATATAGTTAAAAAGTATTCTCTTAACTAGATCATACTGAACAACAATACTTGCAGAGGATGTCGGCCATGTTGATTTTAATCCTATAAGAACAATGTTATTTGCGAATCCATATTTATTCGTTATTTACTGAGCAACCGTTGTGTATGAGATGTCATTTTAAACGTTATCATATTGTGCATTGAGTTTGCTTTTGAGTTTTTGAATACATACGGCTAGGTTTGATAAATAGGTGAAATTAAAAATTTCCAACTAAATATGTTTTATATATTTTCTATAAAACTGTTTAGGAATTCGCTAAGTAATTCCTACGTGCAATTTCATTCTTGATCAAATGCTATTTGTTTGAAAAAAATCCTTTAAAATCAAGTGTTTTATTTTGGATTCGTGTAATCATATGTCCGGCTCGAAAATTACATTGTTCTTAAGGGATTAAAACCAACATGGCCAACAGCCTCCAACAACCTCCGACAGCCTCCAACAGCCTCCAACAACCTCCGACATCCTCCAACAGTCTTCGACAACCTCCAACAGTCTCCGACAACCTCCAACAGTCTCCGACAACCTCCAACAGTCTCCGACAACCTTCAACAGTCTCCGACAACCTCCAACAGCCTCCGACAACCTCCGACAGCCTCCGACAACCTTCAACAGCCTCCGACAACCTCCAACAGCCTCCGACAACCTCCGACAGCCTCCGACAACCTCCGACAGCCTTTGCAGATTCTAAACGTTAGGGTTTAGACCTACTACAAAAGTTTGTTTAATTTCTAAAAATAAAGTTCATAAGATGCTAGTTACACAAACAAAAACTAGCGACAAAATATATAATATTTTAAAATATATACACATTTTCTATTCCTGTTCACTTTTTCTTTCAAAATATGATTTAGATACGCATTTTCAATCTAAGCAATTCACTCGCGATCTTCAAGGCTGCAACGTTATCATTATTTGTTGTAATAATAATGATACAATACTAATAATGCTGGAATCGCTCGGACGACAGCTGTTTTTAACTATCTAAGGCGGCTTGCACTGTATTTATTGCAAAAAGTAAAGAAAGTTATATTTAAAATGCAATGACATTTGTAGGAGTTAAATTGGTAAACAGAATGATCAAGGACGGCATTTATTTAAATATTAATGACAGAAATAAATCAGAGAAATAAATTATTAGATTATAACTTTAATCATATAATAATAATAATTAAATTATTATTATTACAGCATAATAATTAAAAACTACAAAGTTTACATCAGTGTGGAACTGAACTGTTACGTTAATTTGTCATTTTCATTTGTATTTACCTTAGTTTAGTCATTGATACAGTATTAAGTAATCCATAACCAGCAGAGTTCAATAACGATTAGGGGTTAGCTAACAGTATAACTAATTTATGATGTTACCTATATTTCCATTATCTTGCGTGATCTTTAGCTAGTGTTCCACTAATAACTGGCGTAGCTGATCGGTAGAGAGGTCTTTTCGTTAGTTAGTGTAGCCATTCGGAATTGTAGCCTTAACTAGTGTGCTGTTATCTAGTGTTCGTTGTTGGCTAGTGTTTGCTGTTGAATTGTATTGCTAGTGTTCAGAACTTGCTCAGTCTGAAAATACAAGTGAATTCAAATTACATTAACAGTGAAATATGGTGGTAATCGTTTTTATTCAATATAAACTTTAAAATTTGAATGGTTATTTTTATTACACTTATTAGGTGTATAGTGACATTTAAAATATTTATTAGAAGACTGTCGTAGAGCAGATCTGAACTAGTAGTTACAGTGTTGCCTCGACATTTGTAGCTAAAGATTGCTTACTTTAATCGTTATATTATATGTATGTTTTTGGGTAGTAAAATATATATATATATATGTGTGTGTGTGTGTGTGTGTGTGTGTGTGTGTGTGTGTGTGTGTGTGTGTGTGTGTGTGTGTGTGTGTGTGTGTGTGTGTGTGTGTGTGTGTGTGTGTGCGTGCGTGCGTGCGTGCGTGCGTGCGTGCGTGCGTGCGTGCGTGCGTGCGTGCGTGCGTGCGTGCGTGCGTGCGTGCGTGCGTGCGTGCGTGCGTGCGTGCGTGCGTGCGTGCGTGCGTGCGTGCGTGCGTGCGTGCGTGCGTGCGTGCGTGCGTGCGTGCGTGCGTGCGTGCGTGCGTGCGTGCGTGCGTGCGTGCGTGCGTGCGTGCGTGCGTGCGTGCGTGCGTGCGTGCGTGCGTGCGTGCGTGCGTGCGTGCGTGCGTGCGTGCGTGCGTGCGTGCGTGCGTGCGTGCGTGCGTGCGTGCGTGCGTGTGTGTGTGTGTGTGTGTGTGTGTGTGTGTGTGTGTGTGTGTGTGTGTGTGTGTGTGTGTGTGTGTGTGTGTGCATACTGCAATGTAAGTGTGCTTGGGGGGGGGGGGCATTAGATTCAACTTCAAACCAATCAGGTGGTTTTCATATCCCACAAAAAACTCATAAAAATATGAAAATGACAATTATGTTAATTATGAAATATTCCTTAAAAAGTTACAATTATAAATACTCAAAACTGAAAACAGAATATAATTTTTAAATAAACAAAAAACATTCTGATATTAAAAATTACACTATTTTCAATATATTTATATCAAATTTGTAGTTTTAATCGTCATCACTTCAATAACATTATTATAGACTGCAGTAAGATGACAGTTAATATATATATATATATATATATATATATATATATATGTATATATATATATATGTATATATATATATATGTATATATATATATTACTATAATTTGTGTACATAATCTTATGTTTGTTGACATAGACTAAGACTTGATGACTGTTAATGGGTTAAAATTTCTCAAATAATATTTTATCTAAATAGTTTACTCAACGATATTATGGACTCCTCGTTAATATCTCAAGAGAGTACTCTTAAGGGGGGAGGGGAGGCGATTTGCTGTGGCTGAATTGAGCCCAAAATGCACAACCCAATTACCTAAATAGTTTAATGGGCTCCCCAGGGAGGTTACCTATACTGTATATGCAGCCTATTTATTGTATAGTTTGATGTTTTTTCCCATTCACAGAAAAGTTTGTTTATGGTTTTAGAATTGTTGTCTTATTGGTATTTGGATAAAAATATTCATCGTTTAGGTAATATACAGTAATTGACTTCCTTTTTATCCGCGCGAAATAATCTATATTTTTTAACTATAGACATGAAAATTGTCATTTTGACGCATCAATTAAAACTGATAATTGAAAATATTAAAGTTTTACATGAGTTTTATTTTAAATGCTTATCGGTAAGTTAAAACCTAAAAAAGTTAAAAAACCTAATAAGCTATTACTAACATAACAAAAAAAGCGTGAAAAAATACCTAAAACAAAACAGCTTGTGAAAGAATGTTTAGATCTATGATTATATTACCCTCTTCCATTTCATCAGCAATGTAATCACTACTTTTACCAACTAGTCCCAAGTATTTGAGTTTTTTACTAGATGAGCTTTCTTCAAGTGTAAAATCTACTGTGTCATCAATTGCTGCTGAGGATGGATGATATTTAAATTATAAACAATAAATACCAGCACTACATCAGAATACTGTACATACTTAGGAACACATTAAGGTAGTAGTATTTATATTCGGTACAACAGTATCTGGTGAAAGAGTTTATTTTTTTTGGAAGGAGCATAGTTTTTGACAGTTCGAATTCCCTAAGCTGTTAACCTAACAACAGAGTCATAAACCAATTCAACACCTCTTCCAGACTCGAAAAACTTTTATTAAAATAGCTTTTACACTAAAAGAACTTCCTTCATGTTAATCTTTTTTTAGATCTGGTCAGCTGCAGAACCATTAGTAAACGTTTGATTTTAATTAACTGATGTACGTTGTAAAGTTTACATAGAATATCCTCCTTATTCTTACGATAAATAAGTTTCAAACAGTCCAAATAACAATAGAAAACAGACGCATGATATCACAAAAAAAAAACATTACTAAGCCAGAGGAATAATTATAACTATAAGAAATAGAATTAAAGTAAAATCAAGACCACAACTTCCAGATAATTCGTTCACATTAGCCCCACAAGTTCAGTGAGCATTGCTTCCGACCAGAATATTTTAGACTAAGGGTCGGTCCGTTATTTCGTTGGTTAATGCACGCACACGCACCCCGTCAATATGAATCACGCACATGACGCACTATGCAAAGTAGAGTGGAGGGTGGGGGTCGCTTTACCAATTATGGGGAAACACTTTACATCCACTTATTTTAAGGGGTAATGACCTTTAGGGCTGATAAAAAGTTGGACTAACAAAGTTTATTATCAAGAGTTTATTTCGAACTTAATGAGTTGGGAAATAACTAATAAATACACTTAGTCGCCTAGAAATATTAAAATACATTTATTCCAGACGTCGTGATAAAAAAATTACGTAATCGAAATAGTCTTCGCTCTTACCCATTGAACTGGGCCGGATAGTAAGTGACCTGCGTATTATATTTAGCGCAAGTAGGGGTTTCAGCAGCGGGGAGTAACATTCCACCGCTCAGCTGCCTTACTTCACGGGAATGTCTAACTTCTACCCTCAAGTGTTCAACTTCCGCATCATTGCTTAGTTGAAAAAACCATTGTAATGAGCTATACAAGTTTGTTACTTGCTATTTATTGTTAGCATTATTATTTATTGTTATTATTGATTTTTAGTTGCATACTAAATAATGATTAATTTATTCGTCCTAAGCTTGATTCGTTAGTGTTAAACTAATCACTGGGTCGTTATCGTCGTTATCGTTAAACTCTGATAACGACGTAGTGAATGAGATCAGCTAATGTGCTGCAGCCCGTGGCCTACCGTCTTACTAGTTGTTATCACAATTGTTAAATAGAATGACACATTGGGGGGAGATTAGTTGTCTATCTCACTTCCACCATTAAGTGCATCTCTCTCGCAAGGATGCTTTCAGTAGGTCACTTTCTAAATAGTCTCTATATAGTTTATTTCTAAAATAAGTTTGAAGAAAATATAAATTTTTAAATGTTATTCTGTTACTCTTGTAAACTGAAGGAACTTATTAAGTCGTTTTTGTGAAAATATATCCAAGAGAGCAGGACATCTAAGTTTTATTTTGGCAACGAAAAGGGATTGAAACTCGGTTGATTCTCAGTCGACATGAAACTGGGAGAGTATGTATGAGAACACTTAGCTTGGAAACTGCAAAATTGCAGAGAGACTGGCTCTTGACTGGAGATATAAAAACGCGATACTGCAGTCTTTGAAGTTTGTGGAAAAACGTTTTATGATTTATTGTGAACTTCAGTACACGGCTTTGTTGAAACATTTATTTTTTTTAATTGTGATCATCTTAAATGTTATATACGTTGTCCATTTTACTTTCTTCCAAATTCGTTAGCATATAGAAAGTACTGTGATTATCCAAAAAAACATTTTTAAAAGTTGGTCTAAAAATCCATTTTAGAGTCCCCTGAACCCCAAAAATTACTTTTTCAAAAATAAATTTTGTGTTGTCTGTCTGTGTGTATAAGAAGTTTCAGAGATTCTTAAATTTGTTTTTAATATTTTATTTATTACATTCAAACATTTAACTATTGCTTTCAATCAATTGAAAACTTCCAAACTCTGTTTTCTTAATATGATATTTTAAAATGTTAAAATCGTTACTTTAAATAAACCGAAAAAAATTTAAGTGATGATGTTTATGTACTTTTAGAATGTCCTTAATAGTATATTTTAAAAAGCCAAATTTACAAACACGTAAATATTGGAACAAGGAAAACCACTCCTAAAATTGTTTGTGCTTGGTGGAAACTGGATCAGATCCGAGGGCGTCTTATTGTTATGTAAATTAACGGAACATGAACCAAGGCTGGCTTGTCACAACATGGAGGATGAATTTTGTAATCCTCAATGTAAAATTTGTGAATCTAGATGTTATGGACTACATCGTACAATGGCTCGCCATTATACTTACACGCTTTAATAGTTTTATTGTAGTAATTAAATTTAATGTTATCTACTAATAAAATAACCATAATAGTATACATATCTGATGGCTTTTTCAGATACTATTTATTGAGTAAATATATATATGTATGTATAAAATGTGATATATATTTGGAAAAAAGCCTAAAAGTCATCTGATACTGAAAAAAATATAAAGTAAACCGTCACAAAACTAAATGGAATCCATCAAGGCTTTCGTAACTGATTCTATCTAAGCTGGCTAATTCCAACGAACTAACTATAAACCGATTAGTATATATCAAAGGGCAATCATTCCGAAAAAGAGCGTAGGGGTAACTCTGTAACTATGTGATCCATTTTTTATATACTACCTGCAATCACATCACTTATCTAGTGTCAATGGACTTTTGGAGTTGACACTTAAAGCCAGGTTAATAAAAGTTTATCTCGATCTTGAGGAAAACTCTTTTATACAGCTGAAGTATGGTTTGTCACAGGGGTCTGTACTTCCTACAATTTTGTTCAACAGTATAAGTCTGTCTGTATATATAAAAATTGAAAAGTCTAGATAATTTATTAATGCAGGCGTTCTTGCTTTAGTTTATCGACAAGAGCTACAAAAGAAACTTTCGCAAGTGACCTTATTCTAAGAAGAATATTTTGGAATCTGGAAGCTAAATCCTAACTCATAAAACCCTGTTGGTTTGATTCCACCTTAGTAACTGGCAGTAATAATACACTTTAATTACAATTTTAAAACTATTATTGTAGATTTGAATAATTGTTATCCTAGTTGGAACAAAAAATACCGACAATTTTACTAGTTTTTACTTGCATCAACTTTATTTGTATTATTCAAAAACTCGTTAGTATATCGCATTCAAATTTTAATATTGGTTCCATAAATATATTTTTTTTAATTCCAGAATTTTAACTTTCAAAAAAGTTCTTATCAATTTCATGAAGCCGTTTTCTTGGCTTCTATAGGTCATAAAAGTGATCGCTTTGTCATGTTGTAATCATTAGAAAACCAATAGTTTTCATTCGTTACATTTATATGTGTAAGTAAATACTAAGATTTATTTTTTTTATTAATTTAAATTGATCTAATGAAAGTTATTTTGAATAAATCATAAGTGCCAATTATTGGACTAGTAAAAGGCAAATTGCGTAATTAGTTACCCGTATAATAAATAGAAGAATAAATTATCAATTCTTTTAAATCGAACTATTAAATTACCTTCATAAAAACGATGCCTTTTACCTTCGTTTTTTGTGTAGACACTGCCTGAGAAGTTAAAAATGTTCGTGTTGGGTGGTAGTCAGTGTCCGGATGTTGTATAGGGGAGAGAACTTAGTATCAGGCTTGTCAATTAGCTGAAAATCAGACCAACACTACGTGGTTCGGATTCCACATAAAGCTGTAGGTCCCTTAGTTGCCCTGGCAATCAGGTTATTAATAACTGGGCCTTTCTGAGGATCAATCAATATCATTTAGTAACCAGACTACACAGGTCATACAAACTCATCCTACACTCATGTAATCATTCATATTCACCTTGAAGTACGCATACAGTTGTGTTGGCGTCTCATATCTAAGAATTACGTGTTTATGATTAGGGATGGCAACGATATATCGATATATCGGAAATATCGATAAATATGTTTCGATATATTGATATATAAGTATCAATATATAAGTATCAATATATCGATATATAAGTATCGATATATAAGTATCGATATTTTCTTTTCATAATATCATCCATGTCGATGTATGGTTCGATATATCATATCACTAAATATTGACATTATTGTCCCTTCTCAGAATCATCACAATTCGAAAAACATTTAAATTGGCTCTTTAGCGTACAAAACATGCGTTGAAATAATAAACTAACTTTATTTCGTTTTATTTACATGAGGATAATGCACTAAAATATAGTTTATTGTAGACCGGTGGGTGGAACGGGTGGTGATCCTATACCAATGTTATTACATTTTATAATTAACATAGTAATTAAAAGTATAATTATTCTTTTTTTTATATTTTCATTCAATCCCATAGAGCATAACTTTTTCCGTATAGATAAATGTATTTATTTTTATATTCAGAAGACTATTCTAAATAGTGACAGCACAACATTAGTGTATTTTCGGCCATAACAAGAGTTAGTGTATAATTTTATAAAGATAAATCATTTACTTCCATACTATCGTTAAATCGATATTTGGTTTGCGATATATCGGTAATTTGATATATCGATATGTTGAACATATTTGCCATCCCTATTTGTGATAGATGAACTATCGTGAAATGCCTGAGAGATGACGTCACCGACTACGAGCCACTTGAAAATCACGTGACTTTATCTTGATTAAAGCCCTTTACAGTATGTACAGACCTAAATAAAGAGCATGAAAGAAAACTACGTCGGTAGTTTGTAATATTATAGTCCGTGTTCATTCACAGAGGGTAATTCCCCACCTCAAAGAGGGCTTACTACCTGGCATCATTAGGGCTCTAATGATGCTGTCCTCTTCCTTCCTGAACCCTCTCCTCCCCCCTCCACGGGCTCATCAAGCACTGAGAGGAGAGGGGAAGTGTCACACTCCCATCCTCAATCTCAACCCTATTTATAGACCTTGAACTACAAACAGAGCAAACGATTACCCAGATAATGTTCTTATTAATTTTACGGATTACAATAAGAAATAATAAACTAGATTCAAGTTAGAAATCACATTTACCCTTAACAGTCTGCAGAGGCTGTTGGCCATGTTGGTTTTAATCCCATAATTCAAACCGGACAAACGATCACGTGTATCCTAACTAAACAGTTATTTTCAAACTGATTTTTTTCAAACAAATTGCATTTGATCAAGAATGAAATTGCACGTTGGAATTGCTTTGCGAATTCCAAATTAGTTTTAGAGAAAAATATAGAAATGTTTTGTTTGAAGTTATTATTTTCAACAATTTTTTTAAAACTAGGCGTATGTATTAAAAATATCGAAAGCAAACCCAATGCGCAATTTAATAACGTTTAAAATGACACCTCAAACACAACTTTTGGTCAAAGAATAACGAAACAATTCGGATTTAAAATTAAATTGTTTTTATGGGATTAAACCAACATGGCCGACAACCTATGCAGACTCAGTGGGATCTTTGAGAACCGCGACAAAATTTTTTTGGTATTATTCTTGGAGAGTATTAAAACTAGAATTTGTTTGTTTGGTATATTCTTCTACATGTGTATGATGATTACTAGGCCAACGTGTTGTTCTACATTTTTACGAAAGTTTTTTTCAGAAAAAAAAACCAGTTTAATACTTGTGTGATTTTTTAGTTATAAGACTCTATTTAATAAAATAGTATTTTTTTGGACAACACTCACTTTTTTACATATTAACTTTTTTACATAAGTACCACTGTACGTGTAGAGGCGGGTGGGTGGTAATTCCTTGGGATCAAAGAACTATCTTAAAGTGTATATATTTACTTAAATTATCTTGTTGATATAACGTTACACCCAGTTACGTACTTATCTCGTGTTATAACCACGAGATCTCAGTCTAAAGGCAAATAATCGTATGACTTAAAACAAGAATGAGTTGAAGAGTTGAAATCTCTCGTTTTCTTTATAGAGGAACGACTTTTCACACACACACACACACACACACACACACACACATTTTAAACTAGTGTAAACCGCACAAAAATAGTCCGATGACATTATAGGTGGTGTTGCCTTATCGTTGGTGAGAACCACCTAACCACATGTATTACCTACGACAAGTATGCGCATGTTCAATACTCTCAATTTAATTGTCATTTTTTTTACAAAAAAACTGTATAATACTATATAAAGTCCTCTAAAAGGTACTGGTAAATTAACTATGGTAGGTGTTAATCCAATAATTTTGTACAGCATTATATTAATTTAAATATTTAATGCCATTAAATATTGTTTATCAAGTGAACTAGCTGTTTTTATTCATAATTATATCACTAAACATACATAACCAAAACATGTACATTTATTTATAATAACAAGTTATGTTGTTTGTTTGCTGCAACAGATGTTTAGACAAATCATCAATATTTTCAAGGAATTTATACCTGACAAAATTGCTGGGCGAGTCGTGAGAAGGGGGCTTCACATGGCACAGCTGTCATCGGACTATTTTAGCACGGTTTACAGTAGGTAGTCACAGCTTTGTGTCGAATGATGATGTACGAGACGGCCTAAGTACAAGTAGTGAAAATGATTTAGCAAAAGACAACGATTTTTTCTCTTATGTTTATAGTGAACACAGTAACCATGAAACTTAAAGCGAAATAACTTTATATTATATGACTTATAAATAAGTGTAACCTGCAATGAATTGCTCGGAAAAGTAAGTACATTTAAAAAAATATTTAAATGAATTTTAAAATATTTACGTACAAATCATTTTCAAACATAATTGTTATTTTTCTTAATGAAATTAAATGTATGTTTTCCTTTTTAACAGTTACTTCATAGTCTAAAGAAGAAGGATAATAGCACTGAAAATTGAACAAACCACATCTAAGGGGGAAAATATTGAAAATGTTTCAAACCCCTTAAAAAGAGGGACAATTTTGCAAGGTTTCCTTTGAAAATTAAAAAGAAATAAGACATTTTTAGTTCTAAAAGTTACTATTTGTTGTTGTACATTAAAAGGAGAACTATAATTTTTTTTTCAATATATTCTCAATGACAATTTTGCCCCTTGGAGTCTTAGAAGACCCTACTGTAAAAGTTAGGTGGCAAAAAAATCACTGTGTTATTAGAGGGTTATCTATTAACATTTTCACATTTCTTCAAAATAAAACGAAATATTACTCTTCTACAAAGCTGACTATATTTAATGTAGTTATTTATTTTATATATATGACGCTGATCATCAAGATATGGGCCAATATGGATTTCGAATGAGTGTAGATGAACGAATACAGACATTGTTACAAACTAATGTCATTGTTAAATTAATAGCCCAATGACAAATGAACAGCTGTGGTTATCAGCTGATCCGTTTAAAAATTTTTCATTACTGACAGGGATCGAAATGAGAAATGTTGCTTATTAGCTGGGCTCTAACCAACTACGCTACGGATTAATTACTTCTTATCTTATTCTGTCCAAATCTATATACTTTAAATCAGCTTTAGAGGGGTTTCTCTCCTAATATAAAGTTCAAATTTACAATTCAAAAGATTAATTCGTAACCAAAAGCAATTTCGTAACCATTAAAATGTGTAAAATTGAAAAAATTACGAAAATATTATTAAGTTTCAGAAATAAAACCAAACCTAATTTTGTGAGAAGGCTCATTGTTTAGAATCGATAGTTTTCATACGTACAACGTGAATGTTCTAAACAAAGGCTAGTTACTAAGAAAAAAATAGTAAATGTCTAATTATCTTGAGGTAAACAGAATCAATGAATACACACTCTATAGAGTGTGTATTCATTAACAGAATACAACTGTGGCGGGGGGGGGGGGGAGGTGAGACAAGGGTTGCCAACATTATCGACAATCTGTCTCGGCAGATATTTACGAGTCTAATTAGCTTATAGGCTGTGCAGTAGGGTCTGCATCGAGAGGTTTTATATGTATGTTTGTGTGTGCGTGCGTATTGATATGTCATATGTGTGTTTGTGTGTGCGTGCGTATTGATTTGTTATATGTGTGTTTGTGTGTGCGTGCGTATGGATTTGTCATATGTGTGTGTGTGCGTGCGTATCGATTTGTCACATGTGTGTTTGTGTGTGCGTGCTTATCGATTTATCAGTGTGTTTGTGTGTGCATGCGTATCGATTTGCCACGTGTGTGTTTGTGTGTACGTGCTTATCTATTTGTCACTTGTGTGTTTGTGTGTGCGTGCGTATCGATTTATCACATGTGTCTTTGTGTGTGTGTGTGTGTGCGTATCGATTTGTTATGTTTGGGTTTGTATGTGCGTGCGTATCGATTTGTCATATGCTTGTTTGTATACAGGGGTCCAACAAATATGTGACGGCACTATACAATTTATTGAACCATTACAGATTAGGCAGTTACACATCTCATCGATGCTACACAATAAAATTTACTTTTTAAAACAACTAATAGTTTTCAAACAAATTAGGGGACAGACCACAAAAAGTCGGAAGAAAATATTGATCAGCATAGGTCTTAAAAAACACACCTAATTTCATTCTTGATCAAATACGATCTGTTTGGAAAAATCCGTTTGAAAATAAATGTTTAATTTTGATACGCGTGATCGTATGTCCGGTGCGAAAATAACGTTGTTCTTATGGGATTAAAACCGACATGGCCGACAGACTCTGCAGACCCTTAACAAATATTTAGCTCGATGTTGCTTGACGACGTTATCTTGCGACAATCAGACTTGTGAGGCACCCTGTAAATATGTTTTAAGTAGCAAATTAAAATATATATGTAAGTATTTTCATACGAATAGTAAAGATAAAATATGAATATAATCACTGATTTTACCATACACTTCTGGAAATCGTAAATCAGTTATGCAATACGTGGGTCGTCTTGTTACGATCTGAGACCAACAAACCAAGAGTAGATCAAGCAATGAAGGTCGCAGAATCCGAAATGACGTGTGCATTATATATTTATTTTTAATTTATTTCTGAAAACTGTTATTTATTAGCACTTAGTGTTTAAAACTTTGTTGTACATGATATTTTGAATAAAACAGTGGTTTTTAAATTTTTATTCTAATTTCTCTTTAATTAGTGATTTTTAAAGGTTTTTCCTAAAATTAGTGATCTGTGATTAATAAAGTCACTTTTTCCTAAACTAATAAAAATCAAATACTCAAAAGTGTGGTATATACTTGAAGAGTGTCAAATTCCCATCAAAATAAACTGTTTTTCATTAATATTGATTGAATTTTATGGTGGTTTACGGTGCATGAAAGTAAAGTTTTATTAATTCACTTCTAAATGTAAGAGGACTTTTCATTACCAACAAACAAATGTAAAAGGTGTCAAACTATCTTGTAGACTTTCCTAATAAATCCTGTTTTATTTGGTACATTGGATTTAAAAACATCTTTCTTTAGCTGACATTGCTTTACTCTTAGTAACTGCAAGCACGGCAAAATAATTTATGTAACCCGTGCTTTCAGTTACAAAAAGTAAGGCTATGTGAGCCAACAACAGATGTACTTTAAGTCCAATGTACCAAATAAAACAGGATTTTTTAGGAAAGTTTTTATGATAGTTTGACACCTTTTACTTTCGCTTTTCGCTAATGAAAAGTCCTCTTAAAGTTAGAAGTGAATTTGTAAAACTTATGCACCTTAAACCACGATGAAAAACAATCAATCTTAACGACAAACAGTTTATTTTGATGAAAATTTAGCGCTCTTTAAGAATATACCACACTTTTAGTATGTTGTTTCGATTATTATAGAAAAAACTGAATTTCTATAAACAGTTTATTTTGATGAAAATTTAGCGCTCTTTAAGAATATACCACACTTTTTAGTATGTTGTTTCGATTATTATAGAAAAAACTGAATTTCTATAATAATCGAAGCCATTCACCGACATCAACAAAAATGTTTTTAAAGGAAACGACCCAGAATGTAATTTTCCCAGTGTTTCCCACTACGTCAACTGTCACCACTTAGGTGACAATTCCTAATTTATTCACATCAGGGAGGCTATAATGAATTTATTCTTTTACTACTAAGACACCGATCGTCGCCAATGGGGAAATATGAAGTTCGTATAAGTGTAATGAGTAAGTGAATACACAGAGAAAATAGAAATAGAGATCGATATCTTACGACCACAGCGAACGCCTAAATGGAAGTTATAAATATATTTAAACTAATGTACATATTGATACATCTGTAGTACTAATTAATACGTTTAATCATTGGGCTGTAACGGGTGGGACTAACAACGTGCTGGCCCTCTGGAAAAATAACTACTCGTTACACACATAGCGCACTACTGGATGCGACTTCTGTTTCTTTCTTCTCTATGGCGAATGTAGTCTTTGTTACCAACTATTGACTATTCCTTAGTAGGCGATTCATTTGTAGCCCAGTGACAAATGAACAGCGTGTTATCACCTGGCATCTTTCAACATTTGTTGTGACTCTGATTAGGATCGAACTTAGAACCTTACGCTCATAAAGCTGGACACTTACCAATTAAGCTAAGATACCAACCAGTTCTCTATAAAACATTTTCAGTTAATTTCAAGGGACACTTTGTAACTGTTCAGTGATACACGTTTAGTTTTTGTCTGGTATTATCTTTTAATGAAATTCGGTTAATTAACTAGGAATTAGCTCTTAGTTAAATGCACTTATCAGGAAGCCGTTTTGTGTTTGCAGCTAAATGGGAGTTAGAGACGTTCGTAGAGGGAAATGATAAGGACTTACATAATCAGTATTTTATTTCAACTGGACTGCTTTGTGATCAAAAAACGGTTCAAGATTGGTGCACTGAGTCTAACTCAAGTGATTCTCGCCGGCTGGACCCTTTGACTCCAGTGCATATTCCCTTAATTGTCTTTTCTGGATTATTTTAGCAAAATAAAAAAAGACTAATTAAAAAATATAAAATATTACCTGTAAACTGCATGGAGGTTTTCTTGTTTATTTTGATAATATTATTCTTGAATTTCCAGATTTGTTATTTGTTTTTTACTATGTGTATTTTGTAAGTTAGAATTATGTATCAGTTGTAATTCTTTAAAAAGCAATTGTGTATATTTTTCATGCCTTTCTTTTTATTTATTTTTTATAGAAAAAGTAAGTTAATTTAGGCCTCTTCACAACGAGAGGATTATTTTCACTTATCGAAACGTCATGTTAGTTAAAAAACACTGACTCGTTGGAAAAGTTCCACTTAATTTTGTAATTGTTATATTTCCAAGAATATTATGAATTTAAACTTGTTTAATGTTGCATTGTGAACACGAAAATTTTTTGAACGTTGTGTTTTCATATTTTTGAAAAACCGTATATATTTACCATTTTTTGTGTTATATTTACTTCCTTCATCGATATATTACGTAATTATAATAGTCTGTCTAAGTTGAAAAATTGTTGTCCTGTTCGCACATAACGGAATTTGACTCAAACGTTTATGTTGAATGATATGATTGCTTGGAAATGTTTCAGCATTAACCTATTAATGCAAAGTACGACTATTATTATTTCCCACGCACATTCTTGTTGATTGTGTTAAAATAATCAGGCAATACCAACAAACTAGGGGAAACCCCTGCACGCTTCGCGTGCCAACCCCGTCATTCGCTGCACTCGTTACAAATCGGCCTCCGGCCTCGGGCTGTGAATTGTCACTACAAATAACAGGAAGTTAACTGTGTACCGTAAAATCACAATATACAATTTATTTACAGTATCTCACTCAAACTACTTGCGTTGCTATCTATTTATTAGTATAAACACTCAATGATATTACTTAGCCTATCCCAAACTTGTTCATTTGATTTGTTTAACAGCTTAAGATTAATTAAATAACTAAAATAACTGCATTAGATTACAGTTTGAACCTTCAAGTCCAGTATAGCGGATTCCTACAATAGAATGTGAATAAAACCATGCTTACATCCTTCCCTAGTTTACCATTATGAAAGATCTAACCTCATCACAATTACAAAAACATACATTGCAAGGGATGTTAAAACTTTTTGGAAATTGTTATTTACATTTAAACAGCTGTTCGGTTCGGTTCATTTGAATCTCTCCCCATGTTATTCTTATGGTCGAAAAACGTACTTTGAGGGCGTCCCACACCCTTCAGGAAATGTATATTGAAAAATTAAGACCTTATTGCACAACTACGAATACAAGCAAATTTGTTGACACCTCGACCGTTTAAATTCGTCAAGGAAATAAGGGAGGAGTTGCGTTGACAAAAAACGGCTTCACGTATTAAATATGAGGACAAGGTCACGATTAATCTTTTTCCTTGATTCGTAACGTCAAAATGGCCAATAAACCAACAATCCATCAACCCAGTGACACAGAAGGCGACTGTAGCTGAGGAGCAGGCGGCACCAGAAGACCAGGATCGATACCGGTAGCGCGCATGCGCTGGCAAGCCCACTCATTCACCATATCGATGTGCCTTTATCGACCGGGTCATAGATAACAGATAGCAGCTTCTGCGCCCCACCGACCTGGAGTAGTGTACGTAATGATGGCCAGGTAGTGCAACAAGTCCGACGTAGAAAAACGTTACAATGGAAAAATTATGTTATTCTTGAAGTGGCTTGGTCAATGAAAATAAATGAAAATAGAAATTCTATTCTGTATTATAAATGTATACAACTGACCCTTCCAACACACTACGATAACAGCTAACGCTACTTCATTGCACCAAACTAACCTCAAAAACACGATTCTGATAGTTGTATTTTGTGTATATATATATATATATATATATATATCGGCAAGGAATGCACCATGTAACAGCTACTGCTACCTCACGGCACTAAACTAACCTCAAAAATTCCATTTTGATAGTTGTGTTTGTATTCATAGGAAGTACACCTTCTAACAACCACTGCTACCTCGTGGTAGCAAAATAACCTCAAAATTTCCATTTTGATAGTTGTGTTTGTATTTGATGGTTGTTCCTATGAATGTATATATTCATAGTAAGTACACCTTCTAACGGCTTACTTATTACCTCATGACACCAAACTAACCTCAAAAATACAATTCTGATAGTTGTGTTTGTATGTACAGTACATTGGAAATTTTATAAAAATTTTATTTTATAAATTTTATAAAATTTGATAAAAAATCTTTTAACTATTTAGCACCATATTTATTCAATATGATACCAGCAGAATTAAGAAAGATAGAGAATCTTCATATGTTTGGAAATAAAATTAGGAAATGGTTACACACAAATTTTACAGTAGAAAATTATCTAAATACGTAAATAATTCACATTTAAATGATTCATACATCACATTTGTATACCATTTTGAAAATATATTGTAACATTAGATAACTCTTAGTAATTTTTTAAAGTAAAATGCCATAGTACAGTTTTCATTCAATATAAAGGCTCTAAAAATAAATATTGATATGTATTTTATACAAACAAAATATATTTTCTGATGTACAGTTTGGAGCATTATAAATTAAATCTTATTGTAAAATTATTATTTATGTGTCATTGTTAGGTCAATAGCATTAACAAAATTTCAATATTAAGAGTTCCTCCACACAGGCTTAGCCTTGGAGGTTTACATCTTTATTTTCTCAGCAGAAGTATTTTCTTTTTAGTTTCCTTTTCAATATTCTAGGTCAGACTTGGTATTGTATATTTATGTGTGTGTATAAGACGGATTTAATTGTTTGTTCTGTACTTGACTGTATGTGATTTGTTGTTAATTATTGTAATTGTTACTTATGTTATGTTTTTGTGGTGGAAGCTATATGTACATATGTAATTTTTGGGATGAATAAAGATATTATTATTATTATTATTATAATTTCCTTAACATAAAAACGTTCACCACAATAGACCTCTCCACTTTAAAATAAGATGATTTTTGTAGCTGTTCAAACTAAACACACTATATAGAATCCCTGAAGTTTCAATTTGTTAAAACTACCTCTAATAAAAGGGCAACGGTATATACGAGTGGTCATAGCTTCATCAAACCACCCCCATGAAATAACCACCACCCTCATTCACACGATTTATTCTGTTCGAATTCCCTTAAAGTCTATATCGTGATGGGTTTATAAGGTCATTTATTTCTCTCTTCTCTCACGTTTTCCATCTATCAAGCATACGGGATAATACCAGTATAGACAAATCTTGCCAGTTTTGAGTACAATAATCATAGTTACATAAAATAACTTACAAAATTAAAAAAATGCTGCTGAGTATTTGCCTGACGAATCTTTTCGAAAGGATAAAACTACAATTATAATGAGAGTGATAAGTTGCCAAATACAATAACATTATTTTACTAGGTGAAAATTAAATACAAGTCTACGTAATAATTTAAATGGGAAACGTGATGACTTAATCTTAGGTTACAAAATACATTAACAATGACGAATATAATAAAACAAATTAATCAAATTGTTAATAAAAATGAACTAAACATCTGGCTAGAATTCGGGCAAGCTTCATATTCGAGAAGTTGATTGAAAATAAGCTAAGTTTAAAAAACTAAACAGATAAATAAATCTGTGACTACTCTGTTAGAGGCTAAATAGCCAAACTTACTCACATCCCTCCATATTTATTTTGTTATATTCAGATATTAGCGAGGTAAGCTAAATGCCCTTCTTGAGTATATTTTGAAACATAAATTTCTTCACAAAATATTTGTCCATTTTGAGTTTTGGAACGCATGTGTTCTGTTTGCTTGTATTAGAATTCTGAATAAGAAAGCCTTTAGTTTGGTTCAGTACGTGGTTTTGCAATCAACAAAGAAGTAATAAATGCCTTTTTACCTACAAAAACGCGTAGGTTTATTATGTTTATTTTTTATGTTTTGGTGGATTAAAAACACTTTATTGCCACTAAAAAAGGTCCTAAAAGTGAAAAAATTTAGCTGAATCTGATTACTGTTGTTGTTTGGTGCTCATCTAAACATAATAATTCCAGTTTGTAGTTTGTAGGGATAGTGTAGCTGATAGTTTGTTTTTAACTTTAGTACCTAATTTGTTAAAAAATCTCTTAGAATTGATTTTTGTCGGTAAAGAACTAATCACACCAAACTTGAATATAATAAGTATGTTAAATGTAGATATTTTTGTCGGTAAGGAACTAATCACACCAAACTTGAATATAATAAGTATGTTAAATGTAGATATTTTTGTCGGTAAGGAACTAATCACACCAAACTTGAATATAATAAGTATGTTAAATGTAGATATTTTTGTCGGTAAGGAACTAATCACACCAAACTTGAATATAATAAGTATGTTAAATGTAGATATTTTTGTCGGTAAGGAACTAATCACACCAAACTTGAATATAATAAGTATGTTAAATGTAGATATTTTTGTCGGTAAGGAACTAATCACACCAAACTTGAATATAATAAGTATGTTAAATGTAGATATTTTTGTCGGTAAGGAACTAATCACACCAAACTTGAATATAATAAGTATGTTAAATGTAGATATTTTTGTCGGTAAGGAACTAATCACACCTAACTTGAATATAATAAGTATGTTAAATGTAGATATTTTTGTCGGTAAGGAACTAATCACACCAAACTTGAATATAATAAGTATGTTAAATGTAGATATTTTTGTCGGTAAGGAACTAATCACACCAAACTTGAATATAATAAGTATGTTAAATGTAGATATTTTTGTCGGTAAGGAACTAATCACACCAAACTTGAATATAATAAGTATGTTAAATGTAGATATTTTTTAATTTAGCTATAAAACTCCTAAGTTAACTGTAAATAAGAAATTAACTCCATGGTCTTGGGAATGAGCTTATTAACTATAGTATGGAGTGTCGTCAAGAATAATCCTTCCTAGGCCATTGACATCTCAAATAGTGTTTGCAGAATATGTTTTGCAAATAATAACTGTTATGTATATTATCCTATTAGGGATATTACAAACAATACTTTAATCATTGTTGAATTTATTTATTCCGCTAACAAATGTTATTTTAGTTGGGCCGGGTAGAAAACGACCTACATGCGCGTGTAGTGGTTCAAGCGGCAGAGGGGAATCTTTCCACCGCTGAGCTGCCTTACTTCACGAGTATGACTAATTTCCACCGTCAAATGCTCAACTTTACTTTTACAGAAATGTTGCAATTGGTTTTTATTGTATTAATAGTAATGTTTTGTGTTATTTTTATGATTAGTTTTGTTATTTGTGATAAGGTTAGGTGGTAGAGAGGACTGTCCAGTCCTAACCTCGTCTTAAAAATAAAGTCTTTTTATTTCATTTAATTTCAACTTGCGAAACAGTGTTTAGTTGAAAAAATTACAGTAACGAATTGGACAAGTTTTTTTAATGCCGTTTATTGTTTACGTTACTATTCATTGTGTTTTTGTTATTATTAATTGTTATTTAAATACTAAATAATGACTTAATTTAATCTCTCTAAGCTTGATTCGTTTTTATTAATCAAACCAACCAATTATCACTTCTGCAAACTACGTAAAATGGGCGGAGATTGATTTTGCACCATTGTCACGCGGCTTAACACTCTGGTTACCATGACATCTTTTCAGTGTAATTGCACAACAGGAAAAGAGTAGTTCTCTATATCATTTGCACCACTATTTTCATCTCACTCACAAAAAAAAGTGGCCAGTTATAATGATTAAAATGAATGAATGAAATGAGCCTATAATACGTAAGTAAGGTCTTATAAGTGGACTAACCACGGTAAATTTAACTTTTTGTATATTAGTTAAAAGCACAAACCTAAAATGTATTTGCTATTCTGTGACGACTCCAAAACCTCGTACAAGTCCACAGGGAGTGGTCAAACCAGAAGGGGTGATAATGGGTCTCCGGACTGCAGCACAACTATCTCTGTTACCATGATTACATAGTCCACACTCTTGTTCTCGTTTATTTCAGATTATAATTCGAGAGGAATTCAATTTTTCAGTTAACATTTAGCATTTAAATATACAGAGAATTTCTTTAAACCGTTTTTCTTTCGTGTTTTATTTCTTATTGTTGAATTTCCATTTTAATATTACAAGTTAAGATAAGCCATGTATATTGTAATTGTATATTTATCAAAAAGGTACAGAATATTTATTACAGTAAATAAAAGTAAAATTCTTTAATTTTCCCCCTATATAACTGTTATTTAATTTCACATAAATGTAATTTATGCTTTTTTTTAATTTTTACTTTAGCATAGAGGAAGTGTTATGAACGTCAAAAAGTATTGTTTTTTTTTATATAAGTTGGTCTAAAATCCCATTTTAGGGTTCCCAAAACCCAAAAAAATGGTTTTTTGAAAAAAAGTTTGGATATCTGTCCGATATGCGTCTGTCTGTGTGTATCTGCACTTCGCTGGAGACCAAATATATGGATCAACTTTTATGAAAGTTGGTATGAAGGTGTATTTGGCCAATACCTTTGACCATTTTTTTTTCACTTTTTTGAAATATTGGTTTTTTATGGCCAAAAAACACACAAAAATGGAATTTTCTCAAAAATGGCTCTGACGATTTTGATTAAATTTTCAGGAAAGGTGTGAATTACTGTTAAAAATATTTTAGTAAAACCCCCATGTTTTGACTTGTTTTTGAGTTATGGCAAAAGAAACATATTTGGGAATCAAACCGGTAATTTTCAAAGTTTTGGTTTTTTTTAGTGTTTAATATGGGGAATAGTTTGCGTCAATTCTTTGGAACCATTTATTTAACTTTTCTTCAAAGGGATATTATATTTCCAAGAACCATGATATGAATATTTTAAAATCTAAAATACATGGAACTCTAAGAATTTAAATCGGTAATATAATCCAAACGAATTCCTGTAATACTATTAATATTTTTAGTGATATTCCTTTATGGGGTGGGGGCTTTTTTATTTTAAAAATACAACTTTGGATATAACATTCCATAATAATATTTAAGTTTAACTGAAGTGCAGAATGGAAAATACAAGTTTGTAAACCAGGAGTCTTCCAAGTTTTACATTAACTTTGGGACCACTCGGGTTGAAACTTTTCTGTTTATTTCAGGGTGGTTTTCATTTGCCCAATTTATCTTTACGCCGGAAATTCTTTTGTTGTACTCTTTATTACCCGTAGTATTAGTATAATAAATATAAATAATTCAACAATGAATTTAGCAGAGTTCTATTATCTAAATATATACTCACGCATATAAAATTGTTCACAATAATTTTACAAAAGATGGCATGCTGTTCTAATTTCGAAATCAGTGCTTTCATTCAATTTTTAAATCTTCCATAGTAATATGTGTATATACATATTTAAAATGAAATACACTCAAATATACACAATCTTTTCACTTAGCCATACAAATACACTCCAATATGTAAAATATACTCCCTTACATAAAATTGCAATAAAAAACTTACGAATATACTCACTTATGTAAACTTTCACTAAAATATCTAAGAATATACTCATTAATGTAAAAGTTCACCTAAATACGTAAGAATCAACTCACTCTTTAAAAAGTTCACCCAAATACGTACGAATATACTCACTTACGTAAACTCTCACTAAATTATCTAAGAATATATTCACTGACGTAAAAGTTAACCTAAATACGTACGAATCAATTCACTCTTGTGAAAGATCAACCAGATACATAAGAATATATTCCCGTACGTAAATATTTTGTTAAATTATGTATGAATATATTAAAATGCGTATAACTGCTCTACATCAACCAAATTTGAATCAAGTACATAAGTAATACGCCAAAATAAAAACATATTACTGTTATACTATAATGGGCTATAATATATTCTCGTACTTCCAGGGAATTACGTACATAAAGATGTGATCATGTACATACACATGTAAAGAGATATATTTGTAATTAAAGTCAATCAGCAACATATTATCATGTGGACGTGTTTTGTAATTATTATTTTTGTACCACTTGAAACTAGCTTACTATCGGCGCAGAAATTATGTGTAACCAAGTTTGAAGGTTGTTTTCTAAGAAACTAAGAGGCCTATGAAAACTCCGACCACACCATTCTTTTTCTTGTTTAATTGTGCCTTATGAAATATGAATTTCAAAAATTCATTATACCTTCTAATAATTGTTACCTTAATTGGAACAAAAAAGTACCGGAATGTTAATTAGTTTTATCTGTACATCAAATTTACACTGTTCATGTAGTGCGTTTATATTTTGATAACTGGTTGATAGGAGTGTTTCCTATAAGTTTTATAAATTTTAGAATTTTATGTTTTCAAGAAAAAAGTTCCTATCAATTTTCCTATCAATACGAAACATTATTTTCTTGGCTTCTAAAGGTTGCAAAATATATGACTTGGTCTTTTTGTAATCCTTATGACATGTATAGTTACGATATATTATTTTCATTTGTGTAAGTAAATGCAGTGATTTAAAATCGATTTAAATCAATTTAAAATAACTTTAAATTGATAAATGTTGATTGATTTAAATTATAAAATTACTTTATTAACTTACACATATGAAAGTAATGCATCGTAACTATATATTCAACATAAGGATTACAACAAGACCGAGTAATTAATATTACAACTTCTGAAGCCAAGAAAAAAATATTTCAGGCAATTAATTAGAACTTTTTTACTTGAAAATATAAAATTCTAAAATTTTAAAACCTATACGAAACATTCCTATCAACCATGTATTAAAAATATAAATGCGACACATTAAGGAATGTTTTTAGTAATAACGATGTAAACTTGATGTACAAAGAAAACTATTAAAAATTCTGGTACTTTTTCTTCCATCGACGATAAAAATTATTAAAATTGTAATAACAGTTTGAAATTCATGTGTCATAACGAACAATCAAACAAGGAAATGAATGGTATGATTAGAGTTTTCATAGGTCTCTCAGTTTCTTAGAAAATAACTTTCAAACTCGGGTGCACATAATTACTGCGCCGACAGTAATAGAAGACATTCATATGACGTATATCGGAAGGAGAGATTAGAGAGAAGTACCATTAATGAAATCTTACTTAAGTAGGTATTCTTCACTGAGTAGCTTAGGTAAAATGTAACATGTTCAGAGATGCCCCTAGTGCACAAACTGTAGAGCTTTTTCTATTGTTTAGGAACAAAGGGAGAGCTAAACCTTGGCCCTGCGGGCTTCTAGACTAACTGGGTTTTGTTTCTCGGACACTCCACAATGTTTCCTTTCTAAGCATTGTTTGCCGCGTTTTGTGAGGTAGGACTATTAGTCAAGTAGAACTACTCCGATGATTAGAACTACTTTAATGCCTGCTGGATATAACAAAATATAGGTAATAGAACTTGACTGACACCTTATGTATCATCGTTGGTGTTAATGTCGGCATCAAAATAGTATTGTAGTAATACCAAAGTTTGGGTTTGGATCTTCTCCGTTAACTCAGTAACATAACCTCAACTTTGGTTAACCTAACTAAACCAAACATAACATAACTAAACCTAACATAATCTAACTTAACCAAACAACATAACCTAACCAAAACTAACATAACCTAACCAAACCCAACATAACCTTATCAAACCTAACGAAAGAAGTGATAGTGAATTAACGGAAAAGGTTCCATAGTTTAATTCAATTTAACACCGTCAAAACACAACATTGTTTCTTTCTCCGTGTATCCACTAAATATACTCACAAAATACACACTTTTACAAAATTGCTGACTGTATTTTTTCGTCAATGGAGTTTGAAATCGTTAGGTATATTTTAACCGTAGGTCTATCGTTTTGAGACACGTATCTATTTGAACGTTTCCATTTATTTCAAAACACAGACAAGAAAATAAATGATATTCCTTAAAACCATCGATATAGCGTTAAATATAAGTATAGCGAGAAGTAAAAACAAATATTGGTAGTAAAATTCATGCCATGCCGTGGCCGATCATCTGGGAAGGCAACTTTTGTCGAAACTAAGTTAGTTTGGTTATGTAAAGTATGGAGGATTGTTACCTTTACACTGGAAAGTCTGGACGTGGAACATGTTTACATAGTAAAAGTGGACATAATTTGTGTTCATAGTGACCTTAATGTAAGTGTCATGTACGTTTGAGATCTAAACTACAGTACTAATAATGAAATTCATTTATGTCACTATACGATTTTTTTTACCACCTAAACTCGATTTCATGAATCTCCCGACTGGACATGTGCACACATGGTGGTGATATCGTTACAGCTGGCTAATAACATCACACCATTGGTCATAGCAATTGAGCCTTCTCGTAGTTCCAGCACTTGCTGTACGAGTGCTCTGAGGTCAATTTGGGAGACTAAATAGATGGACAATAATTTAACACCAGATTCCTACACACGTGCAAAAATTACTAACAAAATAGTTTGATGTAAGATAAGAGCAACTTTCCATCCAAACATGCTAACATGAACTGATTCATCCATGATCAATTAAAATTATATGAAAACAATAAAATTCTTATCAAATGTAATGTCTTTTATGCTTAAAAAACTGATTCACTGGTGTTCGAAATGATAATTATAGAAAACGTGTATTATTTTAAGCGATGAACAGACAAGGCTCATAATAATCCAATAAGTTATACAATAATATTATTATATTATTGTATAACTAAACTATATTTAGTTATACACTTAAAAGCAACAATGTTCAGACAGTATGATCACGATAGTTATCCCTTAGCCCTGTATACGCATTCGACGGAAGAACTTAACTCTGCCATGTTTAGCATGTTTAAACATGATCTTCGTGTTTTACATATTTAACATCAAATTCATGTTCAAACATTCAAACTTGACATTCTTGAAGTACACTTAGATTAGTGCTTTGAGGGCAATTTCCTGATTTGGGGTCCAAACATGAGATAATTACTGCGCTTTGTATATTTGTGTTCGATTTTTTACATCGGAAAAACGAAAGAAACCAAATTGAATTTCACGTAACAGTAATTCTCATCCAAGACCAACTTCAATTAGAGATGTTAAACCTACAAAATGTTATGGTTACAGGAGCTAAATGTTTCTGCTAAATAAAGAACATGAGAAAATGATAATGTTAAAAGAGAATCCTCTAGTTACTTAACAGGCTTTACTCTCTGTGCGCTTGTTAGTGCTTCCAGCAATTAGAATAATGTATAAAAAGTAACATTTGAAATCTTTTTTCATTTCTTTTAATCATGACAGTGGTTTAAATTTTAAAATAATTGTTGCCTCCAACATTTCATTTATCTGCGTATTTATCGTTGTTGCTTTAAAACATTTATTTAACTGGTTTTTAATAGTAACTCCCGTATTTAAGCTAGCCAGTAATTTCAATGATAAAATTGTTTAAAAATTCATTTAGTTAGTTATTATTGTGGTTGAAAAATCTCCATTTTTGTTGATTTTTGAGATGGCTTCCAAACGTTAACCAGTCATTGTGGTGACTTTCAAACAGTATTTAGTCTACTGTAGCTTCAGCTTATACACTTTCAGACTTTCACTTAGTTCATTTTAACTACAGTGAAGTTTAAAATTATTGTTGCTCGAACGATTGTAATTTGGAAATGACATAGTGCAGTTTTGCTATTTTTTAACGTAGATGAATGTTTGTAAAAAAAGTTATTTGACGAATAACATCCGTCTTATTAATCAAAATTACTTTAAATGTCTCAATTTATATCACCTTTCCTTTGGTTAGCGTAAAACTAACAAAACAAACACTATTAAATTTGTTCAACTAAACATTTTCGATAAAAGCATAACATTGTATCCATTGTTAACAATAATTATGCATACTTTCATTTCTTTTTGGGTTATAACTAAATACTCAAATATTATCTTTTGTCCAATCGATCTATATTTATTTTCCTGATAAACCTCAAAAATACATATGTGATACAATGTATTCCTAACTAATTTAATAAATACTATACCATAAGCAAGCGATTCATAAATTTACTATAAACATTAAATACAGGGAAAACTAATACTAACTTAACGGTTACTAATTTTATGAATAAACAAAAATTATTTCAACAATATAATAAATAAGTTAAAGATATTTCATTCACATGTTCTAAATCACGGTTAAGTAGTCAACCTGCAACAACTGCACTAAATGTTATTCTTCTGCTGAACTTTCAGAGAAGAATAAAATTAACGTGAGCTGATACGAGAATAAATTATGTCAGAGAAACTTTAGGCGTCTACAAGTAGCGGAGACCGACCCTTCAAACTTTGGCCATATCCGGCTAACGTCTTCATTGTAGTGGGTCTACCAGCAAAACCAAAACGTACTTTCTACGTCATTCCTAATTACTTTAGTAGGCCGTGAACTGAGTTCATAACCGTGAGTCTTCCTCGTTCATAACAATGGACATTTATAATATTTCAAAATCAAACGGAAATCTTAGAACTTAGGCTTAAGCGGCCGGCGTCATAACTAGAATCTATATTTTCCGGTGACAACCGCGACAAGGTACTATCTACATTATTTACTAGATAACCAGACGTTTCGCGCATACTCAGTGGTATCTCTGAGACTACCACTGAGCATGGGCAAAACGCCTGGTTACTTCGTAAATAATGTATATAGCACCTTGACGCGGTTGTCACCGGAAAATATAGATTCTAGTTATCAAACGGAAATATTTTACTTGGGATAATGATCTGGACCTCATAAATATACTTGCGTATTTCTTCCACATAAAGTTGTAATGATAAAAGTAAAATTAATTTCAATAATATTTACGAAAACAAATTATTTATATCATGAGTTACAAACGAAAAACTTAGAGAAGGTATGTGTTGAAATGTTCATTCAACTTTGAGGGTACAAATATTTCGGCTCCATGAATCGAATTACATAATAAGTTATCTTAGAGTACAATTCTTAATCTTATATGTTATCAAATTTACAATAAAAACTAAAAAGAAGAATTTATTCCCAAACATGCCTCAGTATCCAAGAACTTAAAAAAAATAAAAACAGAATACAAAAACAAAAAACAAGAGATAATGTTAGAACATAAGTTACAAAAACAACCATCACTTTATAATAGTGTACCTAATATGAGTAAGTTTATAAAAATAACAGGCCACGTTTTACATGACTTAATTTCAGGAAAATTTCCATTCCTGAATTTGACGCAATCAGTCCTCGATTCACACGAACTAAAGGTACCACTAATTAGTGAACTGTTCATGCGCAATGTTTTAATTAGACTTGTTATCAAGGGTTTGAACGGTTCTCGCTCGTGAATCCTAACTTGTAATTAGTTTTGAACGGACAAATATAGAAACGTTATGTCATAATTATCTGATCAAATTTTCTAAATATCAAACTTTATTCTAATTAGAGAAACAGTTTTCATAATTGATTTATAAAGTGTATGGTCTTCATTTCCGTTCTGTTGTGACTGGACTCAATGAAGTATTCACATGCAGGTGTTTAACCCTTTGGCGTTCATTTTGTGATAGGGTAAGTTATGTGTGTACGATAATAAGGGATGGAAAATACGCTACGAGTAAGGATCCAAGAGGAGTCATTGTTTGGAGAAATAGTTGCTGTTATTTAACGTATTCCAAGACCATTTTCAAGCAAGCCTTTATATATACGTAAAAATCAACCACAACAAAATACAAGCTAACGTTTTGTTAAAAATAAATAAATTATGAATAAATAAATATGTGATTGAGATATGTCAATATCAGGTCATGAGTTAAATTTTAAAAAAGAACATTCATATCATAAGTATTTCTGACGCTCTAAGTATCACAGTACGTGGCAGGAGGCTGTCACGGTACGATTTTGTCGTTTTAAAACCTGGCGTGATTGGCTGATTGTTGTGATTTCAGTATTAAGGTAGAAATACTATATTAGATTAGTACATTATATCGTACGATCAATAAGGAGACACTAACTCTGGCACGATGGGTCATCTGACCTAATAGAGAGCAGCAATGATTCACGAAAAACAGTTGCACGACCTAGAGAACAACGATTAGATTTGCACAGTATGTCGTACGATAAATAGGGTGACAACTACTCTGGCACGATGGGTCATCTGACCTAATAGAGAGCAGCAATGATTCACGAAAAACAGTTGCACGACCTAGAGAACAACGATTAGATATGCACAGTATGTCGTACGATAAATAGGGTGACAACTACTCTGGCACGATGGGTCATCTGACCTAATAGAGAGCAGCAATGATTCACGAAAAAGAGTTGCACGACCTAGAGAACAACGATTAGATATGCACAGTATGTCGTACGATCAATAGGGTGACAACTACTCTGGCACGATGGGTCATCTGACCTAATAGAGAGCAGCAATGATTCACGAAAAAGGGTTGCACGACCTAGAGAACAACGATTAGATATGCACAGTATGTCGTACGATCAATAGGGTGACAACTACTCTGGCACGATGGGTCATCTGACCTAATAGAGAGCAGCAATGATTCACGTAAAAGAGTTGCACGACCTAGGGAACAACGATTAGATTTGCACAGTATGTCGTACGATAAATAGGGTGACAACTACTCTGGCACGATGGGTCATCTGACCTAATAGAGAGCAGCAATGATTCACGAAAAAGGGTTGCACGACCTAGAGAACAACGATTAGATATGCACAGTATGTCGTACGATCAATAGGGTGACAACTACTCTGGCACGATGGGTCATCTGACCTAATAGAGAGCAGCAATGATTCACGAAAAAGGGTTGCACGACCTAGAGAACAACGATTAGATATGCACAGTATGTCGTACGATCAATAGGGTGACAACTACTCTGGCACGATGGGTCATCTGACCTAACAGAGAGCAGCAACGACTCAGGAAAGAGAGTTGCATGACATAGAGAACAACGATTAGATATGCACAGTATGTCGTACGATCAACAGGGTGACAACTACTCTGGCACGATGGGTCATCTGACCTAATAGAGAGCAGCAATGATTTACGAAAAAGAGTTGCATGACCTAGAGAACAACGATTAGATTTGCACAGTATGTCGTACGATCAATAGGGTGACAACTACTCTGGCACGATAGGTCATCTGACCTAATAGAGAGCAGCAACGACTCAGGAAAGAGAGTTGCACGACCTAGAGAAGAACGGTTAGATTTGCACAGTATGTCGTACGATCAATAGGGTGACAACTACTCTGGCACGATGGGTCATCTGACCTAATAGAGAGCAGCAATGATTCACGAAAAAGGGTTGCACGACCTAGAGAACAACGATTAGATATGCACAGTATGTCGTACGATCAATAGGGTGACAACTACTCTGGCACAATGGGTCATCTGACTTAACAGAGAGCAGCAACGACTCAGGAAAGAGAGTTGCACGACATAGAGAACAACGATTAGATTTGCACAGTATGTCGTACGATCAATAGGGTAACAAATACTCGGAACGATGGGTCATCTGACCTAACAGGGAGTAGCAACGACTCAGGAAAGAGAGTTGCACGACATAGAGAACAACGATTAGATTTGCACAGTATGTCGTACGATCAATAGGGTGACAACTACTCTGGCACGATAGGTCATCTGACCTAATAGAGAGCAGCAACCACTCAGGAAAGAGAGCTGCACGACATAGAGAACAAGACATTCATACAGGGAAGTCGTTGCGGAAGTTCACAGATGAAAAGAACAGAATGCATTTGTCCAACTTTGACTGCTGTATGAACTGACTCATTCACTCTCCCAGACACGTACGATAGTATTGACCCTCCCACCCACCCATATACATACAGTGGTATTGATTTACATACAAGGTGAAGAGTTATGAGTAATAAGTATAAATTAAGACATGAATGATGAATAACAAGAGTTAAGAAAATCACTCCGATCTGAAGTCACCTGGTTTGTTGTTTAAAAGTTAATATTCTTTCGAAATATTAACCCATATTTAACACACAAAAATTTGCCTCCCAAAATAAGGGTTATTATGACGAATATGAGGATTTCATTCAACAGACAGGTAAGTGCGGCCAATTTACCTGGGACACAAGAGGCACGGCGTCCGAGAGCGCGTCGTAACGAACCGACGTCATACTTGTGACGACAGAAGTACAATCTTGCAGCTCACAGAGTTTACCTTGAACTGTGCTGTGATAACAGTTAATTATGTACTATCCCTGTGGTATACTTATAGCAAAAACAACAACAAATAGTGAAAACAGTAAATTTACTAAATGTTGATATCTGACGTTTCAGAATAATTAGCAGCCTGGTGTAGCTAGTGTTGCTAGCTTTTGAAGTAAAATATTGTATAGACAGGCTTGAGAAGAATATAATAATTTATTTCCTCCAATATATTACAAAATATTTACAAAAATAAAATTTCGGATATTTACTGGCCTTTGTTTTGTTTCCTATATTTGTGACTAAGCTACAAAACAACATATTTTAATTGTAAATATAGTGTACAAAATATTTTTAGTAAAAAGACATACGTGTATGTGTGGGTGGGTGGGTCAATAGCACTGTACGTGTATGGGTGGGCGGGTTATGATTGTATCAGTGGGTGGATAACTATCACTGTACATGTATGGGTTGGCGGATGTGTCAATACCACTGTATGTGTATGGGTGGGTGGGTTAATACCACTGTACGTGTATCGGTGGGTGGATAACTATCACTGTACATGTATGGGTGGGCGGATAGGTCAATACCACTCTATGTGTATGGGTGGGTGGGTGGGTTAATACCACTGTACGTGTATGGGTGGGTGGGCGGGTCAGTACCACTGTATGTGTATGGGTGGGTAGGCGGGTGATGTACTGCTTTGTCGACATTTTTTACTACCACTGTTCGTTTTCAATTCATACTTTTAACATTTTTTAAGCCAATGCTCTCTGCAGTGCCTGTAGTCAACTAACAATGCTACTGATAAAACAAAAATTCATAACTCTTGTAGATGGAGGAATAAAATTCAACTTGACGTTGGCATGAAATCAGTTACATTGTGAGTCATTGTATAGCAAAAGTATGACGCACTTTTCGCAACTCAAACTCCATCATGGAGCCTCTTACAAGCCTCGAGATTGTCTTCTGTTTCTAAGGCAAAACGTGACGGGCTCAAATAATTGGGAGGCTCACTTATTTTTGGTAAAGGAGTTTTGACAGCTGTACATCAACAATGTTCAAATAATATGTTGAAAACGCCGCAGGTAAGCGAATCTGGACGTTTTGTGTCCAGTTCACATTTCTAACAATAATTGGGCTGCCCAGACATTCGGTCGAAAACCGGATTGTGAGGAACACTATGTGAAGCCTCTAAAATCTGTTTAACTATAATAAAACACTCAAAATAAATTTTAATTCTTACTAAATAATTGTAATTTGTTATTTTATTTTTTTTAAAGTAGAGATGTATCCCCTTCTTAATCTTATTCTTCCATTCCCCATTTACAATTGATCTGTGTGGAGAACTTATTTAGATAGAGTATAAGAGAGAACCAGTATAACACAAGGTGAATATTACAGATAACAAGTTCAGTCAAGGCCATTCGTACCTGCACTATTTTAAACTTTTTATTTTTAGCTCAAAGTTCTCATCCCTTACACCTGTCTACCATTGGCTCTCCTCATCACAACTGATAATAATTTTTAATCATTACCTTACAGAAATTGTAAAGATAATTCTTAAAAGGTGTTTTAATACTCAAACATTTGCTTAAGTGGTCTATTTCTACAAACATGACCAAAGCTGCCCCCTTCACAAGTCCTTAATCAATCAACTTTTGACGGCCCACTTACCCCAGATATCTCCCCCCTTTCTAAATACGCAACTTTTGATCACCCATCCTTCAATCTTCTCTACGTACACGAACAGGTGGCCAACCCTCCTAACAAATTACACTATACAGTAGATAGGCACGCGAATCCATATTTTTTCGTTATTTATTGACCAAATGTTGTGTATGAGGTATCGTTTTAAAGATTATCATATTGCGCATTGGGTTTTCTCTTGATATTTTGAATACGTACACCTAGTTTTGTAAAATAGGTGAAAATAAAAACTTCAAACTAAATATATTATATATCTTTTCCTACAAAACTAATTAGTAATTCGCAATGCAATTGCAACGCACAATTTCATAACAACAAATTGCATTTTATCAAGAGATAAAATGCAATTTGTTTGGAAAAAATCCGTTTAAAAATAACTGTTTGATTTGAATGTCCGGTTCCAAAATAACATTGTTCCTATGGGATTAAAACCAACATGGCCGATAATCTCTGTAGACCCTTAAAGGGCCCACCCAATACAAATATACACGATTCCTGACTAGACCTGGTCCACCCTTGTTCACAGGCTGGTCAACTTGATACCTCTTTCCAAACACGATGTCCACCCTCCGACCATCCGTTTACCATTATTATACTATGACTTTCAGCACCTTCCCTTTTACAAACATAATATGCTCTTTCCACATCAATGTTGAACAACTAATTTTGTGAATTTTAAACTTTTAGTGTGAAAACATAAGACCTCAAAAGAATATATGTTTTATTTTCGGCAACATTCCTCTATGTTATGTATTAGAGACTCTAAGAGTTTGTTCTAAACAGTTTTCTAGCAAGATATGTTCTTTTTTAGTCACGTAATGTTATCTATCGAAATGTTTTTAGGATAAAACGTCTATATGTTTTACCTCTTTACATAAGTTTCGAGAAAAATGGATAAATATTAAAATCGATAAAAATTACTATAAATTTTTTTAAACACAAAATATCTTGTTAAACAATAATTCCACGTAAAGCCGACATAAGTTGAAATGATTAAGTACATAAAATAAATATTCGAGTACCCCAAGATATGTTGGTAATATGTTGTAGAAAGAATTTTATTTCCAAACCTAACTATTAATTTTGTAAATTTCCTAAATGTATAAATTTTCCAGAAAATATTTGCAATTAGAAAAAATTAAGGACAGGAAGATTTAACTTAAAACGATGGCTAGTTCTTCGGCTTTTCATTGTTAAAGTGGGTGGGTTTTATCTATTTATTAGTTAAGTAAATAGATAAAATATTCTAGATACCAGAGAATATCCTATAGTACTTTTTTTTAAATAATCTCAATTCTTATTTTCGTACAGTACTATAGGGAATTATGTTTTCACGATCACTTTAGGGCTTAGTTTTCAGTGCATAATTTTATTTTCATAGTATCTTGAGACTAATACACTCAATAGTTTCTAAACAAATTTAAAAAGTCAAAATGTTTTCTACAAATATAAACAATCTCCAGAACAATTGGCTTGATGGAAATATACTCTGCCACTTTATCAAGTTATGTGGCAAAGCTACAAAAAGAAAAAAAAGTATAAAGTTTCATTCCAGTCCTTATCTGACACTGATAAAGAGCATGTTACTGCGCTGCTTGTATCTCTTATCTTGCACTGCCTTTATCTGTTATCTTACACTGCCAATTGTTCGTACTCACATTCTTCATGCATAATTAAGAATTACACGAGAGAATAGTTTTATATAAACAATGATTCATATCCAAACAGCACTTGCAGCCTTAAAACTTTGGTTTAAGTGGCAGGTGTTATAACTAGATTCAATATTTTCCGGTGACAACCGCGTCAACGTGCTATCTACATTATTTACAAGATAACAAGACGTTTCACCCTTGATTTGATGTGGCATCCTCAGTGGTATACCTTGAGACTGCCACATCACAGCATGGGTGAAACGTTTGGTTGTCTTGTAAAAATAATGTAGATAGCACCTTGACGAGGTTGTCACTGAAAAATATCGATTCTAGTTATAAAACTTGTATTGTTATAATTATAAAAAAATAATACCAACAAGTATTTATAGTTACAATTTTTTTAATGAATTAAAGTATTCTTTACAAAGATGTCATTGTAAATGTAAGTTTTATCTCTTATAAACTATTTTTGATTGAAGTAGTTGGCTTGAATCGTAAATTTCATTTTACACTAAATAGTTAACCTGATATAAAAATAAATATCTATACATACATTCATGCCTATATACAATGCTCGTCTAATCCGTAATTAGACTCTGTGAGGGAAGAAGCTCTGGGGTTCCACAATCGGTGCATGTGGTGTGATCAGTATGCAAGATGGTATCACGGCATGCAGCTCGGGTTGGCCTGCCATGCCACACTAATGGACGCTTTCTGGCTATCGACTGGAATTTATCATACATATCATGAATCTAAAGACAGATTAACAATAATTTTATGGTATCAGTGTAACACCATTGTTGAAACGACTTTAGGTCTTACTTATCCAAGGTAAATAGTTAATCAACCGTCCAACTCATAATTCTAACCAATAATAGAGATATGGACGAATATGAGGGGCGAATGAGTGTAATGAATGTAGATGAACAAGTGTAGTCAGTGTTACTAACTAGGGTCGACTGTTCCTGTGCATGGGCTATTTATTAATAGCCCAATAGCTAGGGCAACTAAGAAACCTACCACTTTACATGGAGTCCGAACCACATAGTATTAGTCTGTATTTTAGCTACCTGACACTCAATTCTCTTCCCTACACAACATTTAAACTTGACAAACATCCAACATGGACACTCCACTGCACCACTAGTGCCGACAATCTCTACAACACTTTATCCCCAAGTAGCTGGGTTACAGCACTGCGCCACTAGTGCTGACAATCTCCACAACACTTTGTCTCCAAGTAGCTGGGTTACAGCACTGCGCCACTAGTGCCGACAATAAAAAGAATAATAAAAATTATGTTTACTCTCCTTAGTCTTGATATAATAGTGACATTCCTTGACTGAAAAATAAATTATGGTATGCATGATCATGATTGAAAGTAAATGTGTCAGATAACAAAGGTAGAAGGTAGAATTCTTAACTATGTATGATATATTTACTTGTACAAAGATTCTCAAAAGCAAGCAAAGGAAATTTTGAAAATTTCCATATATTTATTTTCAGTTCAAACTACTATAAAACATCAATCATTGCTTAATTTTTGTTTTTAGAATAATTTTGGGGCTAATAAGGTTCATTTGATACTGTAAGGGATAACAACGTTGACAATCCTAAACTACAAGAGCAAACTTCATTAAAATTAAATATATGCAGGTGTCAAAAGAGCACACCTCATGTTCGATTTTCAGTGTTGAAACTATAAAATATAATTGTAATATTTGACAATTAATTTTAAAAGTTATAACATTCTATACTAAATTAGTACTCAAGTGCAATACCAAATCACAGAATTTTTTGCAAATCCGAATAAACTTTCAAGTTTTATAAAATTCAAAAGAGATGGGTACCGTTTCCTAAAAAATTTCAAAAGTCACCTCACTCCGCTTGGACATAAATTGAGTTTTGAATAATTACTTGATAAATTAAAAACTTAAATTTTGCTCTCGCTATTATCGACACGTTGAGTCTGTGTCCGTCAGAATGGTATGTCATTTAGTCGTTAAAACGCCATCTTAACTTAATTACTTGGTAAGTAACTAGAAAATTGCATTACCGTTTAAATCTGCCTATTTCACATAACTTGACTTGTAAATAGGCCGAGTAATTTAGTGATTTCATAATTAATTCTATTGTCATAAGTAGTTTGCTTGTTTTACTGAGCAAATTTTTTATAAAGAACTGTTACAAAAGCTGTAGTCTCATTAACAATATTATGAGAAAGGTTACATCAGAAAAATGCTTATACTATCATTTATAAAAAATATACATAAACCTCTTTGTAATCACGCAATTACATTATTAACATAAAATCTTTAAAAATATGCTGTGTATTTTCAGTTATTACTGATTCACTGACAATTCTAAGTACGTACTCAATTCCGAACACTGAGTTAATATGCAACTCTAGAAAACCCCTGAGAAATATAAAACAAATTAATATGCCAGGAAAATTCTTCTCACAGTTTTTACAACAATAAATCTATTCATGAATAGAAATTGCTTTTTTTGCGGAATGAATTCATAATTTTATGTATAAAACTTCAGTCTCTTCATAAAAACCCAGTTTTCGTTTCCAACTTCACTTTCGAGTAAATTATTAAAATTGGTGATTATATCAACATATTGTCGTAAGCCTCCGTGGCGCAATTGGCTAGCGCGTTCGGCTGTTAACCGAAAGGTTGGTGGTTCGAGCCCACCCGGGGGCGTGTCATTTTACCAAATATGGCAACGGTTGCCTATATAATTGCCTACAATAATTGTGACCATTTTAAAGCTAGCAAAATTTCCTTGAATGTGATATGCATTGTACTACTAGAACTAGGAAAGGACCTTAAACTCTTTTATGCAATTAATTATTTTCTTAAAATATACTATGGGAACTATTTCAGCTAGATAATGTCGATTGGTTGAGCCTTCACAAGTTTTTTTTTAAAGCTTAAAATATATCAAACTATATTTATTTATTTATTTTGTATTGGTTAAATTTTATAAATGTATTGGACAGGCTTAATATGTCAGCTCCTTTGGGACCCATCGTTATAGACTAAGACGGCCTCGACACTTTTAAATTCAAAACTCTTTTTTACCTTTTCCAGTACACTCAATAATCTCTCACCAAAGTTTTTTAATTTACTTATTTTTAATAACTATTGAGAAAGCTATATGACTAGTAATACCAATATATTTAAGAAAATAGGTTAAGGAATTTTTTTATGAATTTTTAAATGTAATTCTGAAACGTTCCTTAGTGTAAAATAAAAGTGTATATTTTTTTATTTGTGAAGAGGAAATTATATTATATACAACCCTTTGTAAACACTCTACTTCATGTACAACTCAAGTATTGAAATTATTGGCAGATCTGATTATTGAATTGTAAAATACATACTAACGTTTAGTTGGAGCTTTAAAGCAGGCTCTTACTTTGGAGATCCCAAATTTCTCAATCATAACTCTATTTTTGGAAACTGACATTATATGTACACTATGCGTAATGTCGTCCAAACGGTACGACGTTAATAACTTTATGTGCCAATGTGTAATTCCGTGTTTCGTTTTGAAATATTAAATTTTATAGCATTCTAATTTTGTTTGTACGCCCACCCATACACGTACAGTGGTATTGACCTACCCGCCCATCCATACACGTACAGTGGTATTGACCCACCCACCCGCCTATACACGTACAATGGCATTGTAACATAATGGCTTGCATTACAGGAATGCATTACAGATATAGCCAAAGAAAAGTTTCGTTAGGTTTATAACCCACCCACCCGCCCCTACACGTACAGTGGTACTGACCCACCCGCCCCTACACGTACAGTGGTACTGACCCACCCACCCATACACGTACAGTGGTACTGACCCACCCGCCCGCCCCTACTCGTTAAGTGTTACTGACAATACCACTGTACGTGTGGGGGTGGGCGGGTTTTTTCAACTATTAATCGAAATAGTACATTGGAAGATTTGAAGGTTTTTGCGAAAAATCCAACCACGCAAATCCTTACGTATGACGCACTATTCTGGGGTAGAACTTTACACTAATTCAGGAAATGTCTTTCGTTTTGGTACAATTCTTACAATAAAGTCTTCAGAGGCAATTTAACGCTCACGTTCAGAACGCAATTGTTAACAGACTTTGTGTCCAATTAGCTCGTCTTCTCGACGTCTCATGTGCCGTTCTGACGTACAAATGTAGTTCCCTACATTTGTACGTGTATGGGCGGGTGGGTGGCACATTACCACTGTACGTGTTTGTGCAGGTGGGTAGGCACTGTATTTCACCAAAGATTTTCTGTGAATTGTGTGAAGGCTCCAAACTATAAATAAAATTTAGTTTGGAGCCTTTTGTTTTAACTTTGTAATACCAGGAGACGAGCTTCGCTCAGCTGAATTGAGCAAACTGAAGATGTAGCATCCATATCTCCCAGAGGATCCTGAGGCACGTTTGTTGTTGCTCGGACTGCGGCATAGTGGGGGAGCTCGGCCTACGGCCTCGCCAAAACGCTCTGCTACAGGCATCTTTGTGGAACTTAGCCTACGGCCTTGCGGGGGGAAGTTCGGCCTGCGGCCTCACCGAGGCACTGTGCTAGTTTTACAGTCCCATTTGTGGACCTCGGCATGTCGCCTCGTGAGGAATATCGGTCTACGGCCTCGCCAGGATTCTTTTAAGCAGTATAACCATGAATTTTATTTTTTAGGCAGAGAAGTTCATAGACATAATCTTTTCTAAAATCTGATGGCAATATTAGTATTAAAGAGAAGAATACTCTTAATTTGATACCCCACTTGGGTGTATCAAATTATTTAATTTGGGGTTTTTATTAGCCTTATTCTGTAAAAGAACACAGTAGGTATCACGCGCATCTCCCATCACGTCACGTGGGCGAAATGAAAAATAAACACAAAAAACTATTCTAATTCCCGAGATTACAATTCCAGCTGATAAGCCAAATATACATAACTTATTATTTAGCTGAATGCTTCTATGCAATTGGTAGATTTTGTTACCAGTATTTATTAGAATAAACAAATAATACTATTACGTCACAGTCTACTGTGCAGCCTCTTCGTGATACAAATGAAGTCTGGGAGCCTCTGGAACAGAAATACGAATTTTCCCAGGGTTGAAATTGGTGCCAATCTATTTCTCGTGGTCGAAAACCCCGACATCAAATTTAAATCCTTGGATAGAAAAAAACATTCATCCAGACGTAGTTTTTTTTAGATAATTTAATTCTGTAATGTTTTCATAACGAAGGAAAAATATTTAACTACTTCCAAATTAAATTTACTGCCATGTTTTCGTTCGACCAAACACTTCTTTTTTTGTATATTTAAACATTTTTGACATTGAATGGAGGCGTAGTAACACTGATTACTAGCAAAATTACTACAAATCAATGCATTCTGTGTAATCATCTTTTTTCTGTTTTCATTCAACAGTATCTACGCCAGTGGCATATTTACTTTGTGTACATACGTTGTTTATGTGACAACAGTCCTAACCCATCATGCAAATTTCTAAGTTAGTTTTTTTAGTTCATTAAATAAAAAAAAACAAAAAACATTACTTCGAAGCATAATAGTTTGTTCTTGTTCCGAAACTGAATCGTTCGGAACAGCTTTGCGTAAGTTGTACTGTAACTGTTATCAACAGTAACGCCGAGCCGCTACAGCAATGTTCTTGCAGCTATGCTCACATCTAAAATATTTTTCCTTCAAGACTAATGCTTTTGTATTTTAAAGATCAAACTAACACGTGCATAAACAATGCTGAGTCCAATATTATTAACAATAAATTTTTACAATAGTAAATGCATTCTAAAAAAGTGCGTTAAAACAGTGGTTATGCTAATAAAACACAATTATTTTAACATATCAGCCCACAAATGTACGAGTATATAATGCCTGTTATGGTTATCTGATCAAGTAAAAACGTTCCCTTAAAAATAGATCCTAATGTGCTTTGTTTTCCAAGTACTTCTCTGTATGTGGTTTTTACATAATTTAACAAATCGAGACTGCTATACCAGCCGCCATATTGGATTTGATTTCTCATAACGTACTTTTTTTGTAATTTCAAAAAAGCATTATTTATGAACTTAACATTTTATACGTTACTATTTTCTAAAGGAAACAGAATTATGTAAAACGTCTTAAGAGCATATTTTAATTACATCCATTGTTTTTTTTACACAAATATATAAAGACTATTGTTCTAGTTTAATTTTATTTTAATTAATTAAAAACACCTTGGAAACCCCCTAGTCACACACCGCCCTAATCACACTTATCTCGTAAGCCTGTACAAGTTTGAAATACATATTGTAAGTGTGAAACGTCTGAAAGTTAAGTAATATTCAACTGCAAAACATTTTTGATATACGCGCTTCCTTCTGGACAAGCAGGGAAGAGGGAGAAAACTGCCACTGTTGTTCAACTCACACTAGGAGTTGATGGAGAGACGTAAATCGGTCTACTAACAGTCTACGGTGTTGCAAGTAGTTTCAGTCAACGTCAAATCAAACAACAGGGTCGGAGCCTCGACTGTAACAATGTTACTCACGGAAGAAAACTGTTAAGGTCTCAGTTATGTTAAGTTCAGAAAACTGAACTTAAAGTTAGTAAAGTTCCTACTACTAATAAGACCGATTGTAAATTGATTATCACTTGTCTTCTTCATAACTTTTCAAGATGGTGGCACTTGTCAGTGGTGGCACAATTGTCAGTTTGAATTGCTCTGCCAGACTAATAACGTTTGGAATATAAAGAATGTATCAAATGTAATTGAAACTCTCTACTAATGTTATTAATGTAATTCACAAGTAAAGGAGCAACAGATGTTATTTAACTAATAACAACCGTAGCTTCGTTCAGCCCTGTTTCAATAATGGTACTACTACTTAAAAAAGCCGAGCTGTTAAAATCAGAAAATGAGCATGCCTTTTATTTGTAAAATCTTTGTCACTCCATTATTTATGAACGAATATTAATTAAAAAGGGCTTTTATTAAAACATATTTGCCACATTTTACATTTTCTTTTTATTCTGGGGCATTATTTTATTTAAAGATATTCAAGCAATTTAAATGTGAACATCTTAAACTGGTGCCATTTTTAAACTGTAAAAAGTAGGACATTAATACTTGATACCTATATGGCTCTTAATAACACATGTTGTAAGTTTGAAGTTAATTCCTCTTGAGGTTAGTAAATTATGACGAATTATGTTAAACTCAAATACAGACAGGTGGACGAAACACGAAGGACTTTAGAGCCAATACAGGACACGGAGAACTTCCTTACATTAACCACAGAAACAAACAGACAGACTAAATCAAAACATTTTCTGTTGTCTGCTATCTAATGTGAACAGTCTCAAAAAAGCGCTCTAACTGTTATGCGCTCCATTCGCTCTGTTATTAGTTACTTCATCGTGTGCTGAAGAGAGACAGGGATGAAGAAAGACAGGGCGAGGGAGATCACTGGCGCTATCTTTCATGATTGCACAAGAACTAATTTCATACATAGGGCAGGTAAACCGGCTTCTAGGGCCCATATGAGCGGACAGTCTTCTTGTTTCTATAGCCAATGATTGAACATAAATAACCCCACTTTACATTTTGGACGGACTTATGAATGAATAAATAAATTATCATTGCAAAACCACTTTCGAAAATTGGTCAAGAATAATTTCCCCAAAAGGGTATTCCAGAGTTCACTGAGCCATAAGTCTTATTTTTTCCCTCCCATAGCAGGAGTACACGTGTGTCGATGACAGTGAGGTAATTTGGGACCCTGTAACAAACTATTATTAAACTGTACTCGTATACCGACTTAGCTGCTGGTTCATATAGCCAATGAATACACACTCTATAAGAAGGACACTCCTTATGCAGCAAATTCAGACCAACTTTTTTTCTGAGATTGCTGCTTTTCGCCTTAGCCGCTAGAGTTCTCCAGTCAATATTTTCCTGCCTTCTGTGCTAGGGAGATCTCGCAGAGGGTGCGAGAGAGAGCGCGCCTTCGGTGCGAGAGAGAGCGCTCGCCTTCGGTGCGAGAGAGAGCGCGTCGGGGGTACGAGAGAGAGAGAGAGGGAGCGAGGGTTGTGTGCGAAAGGAGAAAGTTGCCCTGGTGAGGTGTGACTCAGAGGCGGAAAGAGGCAAACCATAAGAAATTCTGCGAAATATTGCTGTCCACCCCATCTGTTCATTTTTAAACAAACTCAAAAATCTTGTTTTGACAAACGACCCCCCCCCCCCCCGCACTATCAGTTGAGCTTCAGTTGTGCTCGATAGTGTATCTCATAGTTTGTCCTGAATTTGTTAGTAGTTTATTATTTTTAGTGGTATCTTCAGTTAAATTAGTATGCTTAAAATAGAAAGCTTTTTTAGTTTAGTTTTTTTTTATTTATTAGTTAACGGTAGAAATGTCAGCAGGTGGCAAATGTGCGTATGTGAATTGTGAAAATACGCCCGCGAAGAACCGAGAATTGTCATTCTTTAGTTTTCCAGTTAACGACCGAGAAAGGTAAGGAGTATTTTTTATTACTAATTGCTTTAACATTAAATTAATTGTTGAGCAAAATAATGATACAATAATAGTAATTGTAAATCTTTATGGTTATAGACAATGTACATTGAGTATTACTGTTAATTCCAAAATAAATTAAAAAGTTAATCTTAAAGACCTTTAAAAGTACAATTGAGAACTAACAACAGTGTGAAAAATTAAATGATATTAAGTGGTGTATTACTTTGGATCAGTTAAACTTCTCTTTGAACGATAATGTTATTTAACCCCCACTTATTAAAATGAACATTGTCTAAAACATGGTCTGATATATTTTTAAGGGTGCACTGGGACACCCCTAAAACGCTAGAAAAGGCGTTTTACATTTCCCTCCTTATAAGCTTCGTAAACTAATCGTAATTACTTTTATGTAAGTGAAGTAATCAAATTAAGGGCCTACTTTACCAGTCCACCGTCTTGTCGTCTGGTGCACCGATTTAACATGGGCTCTTATGGAGGATCATCTCGCTCGGAGCCCTGCAAGCCTTTTCAAGATTACAGTTTCATTAAATTCTATAGCTCATAATCTTAATTTTATATTGTAAATGAATTAAGAACAAGTTTATCTGCAGGTGCCTGGTACTAAAATTATGAGAATACTTATTTTTTAAATTGAACAAGTACTATCAAAATGCCTTATTTAGTAGTTTTCCAGTAGTTTCAACCCGTAGTTTTCCCACTTCGTTAGAAATTTTGAAAATTATAAAAACAGGGAACTGTATAGAATATTGTATACTAAATGGTAAAATTAACATCATTCCACTATTTTAAAATATGAACACGCAAACTGTAATCTTGCGAACCTCGTTTAATTCGTTGAGCAAAATGTAATGAACATTTGAACTTGCCTCAAAATTGCTTGGATATTGTTAAAGCAACAGTGCTTGAATATTGTTAAAGCAACAGTGCTTGTACAGTGTTAATTCTAGGAGCAGTTCCAAAATAATTTATTCATCTTATAAAGTTTTGGGTTATCATAGGTTGATCTACGATTTGATTATCAAAGCAAATATGAAAAAAAATTCGGCATCCAGCGATCACATCTTAAATTGTTAATTCAACATTTGGCAATGAAGTAGTGGAGAGTCTTTCAAGCAAGTGGCATCTCGGCCAAACCGCGGCGGCAGAGGGATAGCGAGAGCAGAGTCTGTATAGAGGAAGCTCTTTTATACAGACCACCAGGCAAACTTTCTCCTTTCGCACACAACCCTCGCTCCCTCTCTCTCTCGTACCCTCGACGCGCTCTCTCTCGCACCGAAGGCGAGCGCTCTCTCTCGCACCGAAGGCGCGCTCTCTCTCGCACCCTCTGCGAGATCTCCCTAGCACAGAAGGCAGGAAAATATTGACTGGAGAACTCTAGCGGCTAAGGCGAAAAGCAGCAATCTCAGAAAAAAAGTTGGTCTGAATTTGCTGCATAAGGAGTGTCCTTCTTATAGAGTGTGTATTCATTGATATAGCCACAGGGTTCCACCTTTGGACCCTACCGTGTCCATATTTGTGTAAAAACTTATTATATGTTTTGTCGAAACAACTGATTTTTTTCCGAACTATTAACTTTAACTTGTTGTTTTCCAACATTAACTAATCAATATTTATTGTTTTGTTTCAGGTAAAACAAAATCATAAAGGATCTTTACAATAGTGTAAGTACAAGTAAAAAACTAAGTACTCTATAAATAGTATAATTAATATAACCTAATCCAATATTTAAATTTATAAATTTATAAAATTGTTAATAAAAAGGCATTAGAAAACCAAACTAATTTAAACGTTAAACGTTTTATTTTTATATCACAAATTTTATAAACATATCATAAGTTCTAAGAACATAATTGTTAAACTTAAAAGCCGAAATTCTTGACGAGTACTTTATAACAGTACCGTATTTTAAAATAATTAAGTTCTAACACTTCTATCACTCTGCATATTTAAAAATACAACTATTCGAAAATAAAACCTTTAATTTTTCACACCATCTAGGCCTAATACACCCAAAAATAAATAGATAAAAATGATTTCCCTAATGATCCCATTATAACGGTATTTGCATCTTTCCCCTAAACCATACAAGAGAAAATTTCTCTCTGTTATAACACTAATCATGTAGTTTTTCAATCAAGTAACAAAAGCTTGATTCTATATTTTAAACCAAGAGAATATTCATAACAATTGAGTTTGGACTTATTTGAGAATTTAGATAACAATTAATTTATTAGTTTTAAAATATTGCTAGTCTTTTTGTCGCATAGGTGCTAATTGCATGAATATGAATTTGATCAAACCATCTACTGATTTGCAAATTATATATATCCACCAAACATTAATTTACTAACTCTGTAAAAAATATTTAGAAGCAATTACTTAATTATTTATTAACATACTAGTATAGAATACTGATTAAAATGCATACACTTTACAATTAAATATTAAAAACAATAATTTCATAAAGCAATGAGAGCGATTGTTAGGTAACGTTCACGAACATCGAGCAAAAAGTTTCCGACGAGGATGGGATTCGAACCCACGCGTGCAGAGCACATTGGATTAGCAGTCCAACGCCTTAACCACTCGGCCACCTCGTCGCATGTCCTTGGCGTCAATAAACACGCAGTCTGACCTTGATATGTTTTGTAATTACTAATAAATGGAAATTGAAACATGATATGTAGTTTATACTATTAAAATGCTGAGTAAGGGGGTCTAATTTTACATAACCCTAATTGTTTCAGAAACATATAGTCTTTATCACATTTCAAACACAAAAAAAGTTCTTTAAAAGCAATATTTACAGTTGACAGAAGACACGCGTATAAATATGTGAACTGTAACTTTTGTTACAGTTTGAACTGTAACAAAATACTGTTAGACTGTTTAGACGTAAGATTGACAGTTGCCCATGTGCTGTTTTGTACTTTTGGCAAAATAATTTGAGTTTGAGCACAATTTCCACAAAACAGCACTCGTTTTGTGCCTACAGAATGTCCTTCCTACCGATAATTTCGATAGCCAAAAAACCCTAGGTTTGTGGAGTAATTGGGACAAATTACGTGGAGCTGATGATCATGACAGGAACTGCCTACTAACGAATTATATAATATAAGAATAAATTATACAACATTTCATGGTTTTTTTATAAATGAAAGTTTAAAATAGTCTAAAGGCTCTCTATAGCCTACAAGTGGATAAAAATAACCGAAATTTGTTCCGATTCAATATGATCGACTAAAATGTGAATTACAGTTGTTTACCACAGCAAATAACTCAAGTCCTTTCTACAAATATTCTTTGCTTATTCGATTCAGGGATTTCGTTGATATTTAAATAAATTTGATGCGTCATACAGTCTCGGTCCCGCAATTATTATTTTTATTTTACAACCTAAATAGTTTCACAAATGTATTGTATTTATTGCATTTGAAATAGTTTTGTGTATTTATAAAATAAACAAATAAAATAAATAAATAAAAATAAACAGTAAATCACTATATAGTATTTGTATGTATATTGTAGTAATTAAGGCATTTAGATATGTTAGAGGACTCTGTAGCTTCAAAATCTTTCTATGATTTAACACATTTTGAAGAAAACTCAAAATTCAATCAAAAATTCCCAACGAAAGTCCTTTGCACGTTTAGCAGTTCACTATTTAAATGAAATTTACAGAAACGCTAAGTCCACGTTGCAACTTGTGTTATGTAAAACAAATACTGCCACCTGTCAACAAGTTAAAAACATTATAATTTATGAGATCCTTAAAATATTTTATTGACTTACTTCTTACAGCTACTTTCCATTTTACTCAGCGTCGTCATTCATTTTTCATTATTCACTAATCACTCTGCTGAAACAAAAACAAATCTGTAAAAAAAATCGTTTTCCAAAAATGAAACTAATGTGCTGAAATGAGTTGTGTCTACAGTAGTCTTTATCATACCTGTGTCAAAGACAACTGATTACAAGTTGGTCTACCATTACTGACTAATCACAACTTCTCAAGAACTATAACCTCAAAACTTGAACCATAAAACTCCACAAATATTCTTTATACGCTCTAGAAACACACTAACAAATTATTTTAAAACTTGTTTTTTCACATAACTAAAATAAGTTAGATAATAAATATCCCGTTATCAGCCAATTGTAGCCTTTGTTACCATTCACCGACTTACAGAGCTTTAGAAGGTGCAACTGACTAAAGACGACCTACGTAAGCGTGCAATATGACGAAAGATAACAAAATTACCCGAGCGTAGCGAGTGAAAAAATTGACAGGAGAAGTGCGCAGAGTAATCGGCTAGTACCCTGTACAGTGTTTAGCAAGTTGAAGAGTGACTGATTTTCGCGTGTCCAGTTGACTTTTACGTAAATTGATATTGAATTCTTGTCCAAACAATCAAATCTTGAACATCATTTTGTGGTGTTAAATGTTTCTTAAGTGTTAAATCAAACGACAGGATTTGTTGGGCCTTTTAATGATTTAAACGGTTCATGTTACATTTTACCAGAACAATTTATTGAAATATTTGAGGATATAAATATTTTTACCACTTATTTCCACTATAAATATCGATTCCAAAGTACTTTTTTTATTTTTCAAATGTCAGTTTTCTACTTTTTACATTTGTTGTATTACTTTTATTACATTTTGTTACATAGTGTAAACGTAGCTTTAAATCAGTCTAAACAATCTAAAATTTAGAAGTATTTAAGTTTTTGAACTGAATAATAAGTTTACAATTTCTGTTGGTGCGACCAAGCAATCGACTAATGTAAATATATGAGGTGGAAATGATCAGAAACTTCTGACATTTTTAATCACATTTTATAAACGTTTGAGCTCAATTTAGTTGTAATAACAGAAAAAATTATCAAACGATAATTTATACATACATATAAAAAGGCCAAATACCACTCACTTACTGATCAATGTTTCTCGAAAACCACTAAACCTTCGATGCTGAAACTTTGTAGGATGATTGGTTTTATGTTGCAGGTGTGTAATAAGAAGGGATTTTGAAAATTTCTTCATAGTTCCGAAATGGCAGACATTTTTACCCCCAAAACTGCCCCGATGTATTTCTTATGGGAAAATCACAAAAATTAGTATTTCTGACCTAACTTGAGGAAAATCTCGAGTAAAAGTTTCAAACCTTCACATCCCTACACACGTAAAAAACGTTCACCTTATCCATGAATTCAGTCTAAAAACTAAAAAATTTGGGGTATTGGGACCCCAAACACTGAAACTTTAAAAAAATGTAAAATTTTTAATACTGAAGTTATCTACTCAAGTGGGGTATCAAATTAAAGCTATATTTCTCTTGATTCTAAATATAGCACTAGATTTTGAAAAGTGGAATTAATAAGGAGCATATGGCCCCCAAATAAACAAAATTCCAAAAACAAAAAAATAGTAATATTAATTTAAACCACCCTACGGGTATCAAACAATAGGAATTTATCTCCCAAATCCCAATATATTATTGTATTTTGGAAGAGACAACGTTTAGGGGCTCTGCCCCCCAAATAAGAGAAAAAATGTTCCAAAACCCAAAATGTAATGTTAAACTAATACAACCAAAAGGGGTATCAAATTAAAGGTATTCTTCAATTAATTACTAATATACCATCAGATTTTAGAAAAGACCATGTGTATGGGCTCCACTGCTCCAAAAACCAACATTCATAGTCAAACGGGTTAAGAATCCGTTGGCCGATCTCCCTCACGAGGCGACCTGCTGAGACTGTAGCAAAAATGGGACTGTAGCAGAGTGCCCTGGTGAGGCCGCAGGCCGAACTTTCCACCGCGAGGCCGTAGGCCGAGTTCTACAAATGGGCAAAAGGCAGAGTCCAGGAGATACCGAAATCAGAGCTTCTTTGACGAGCGTAGCGAGGGGTATAACCTGCGTAAGCGTGCAGGGGTTACCCCGTATACTATAAAGCTCGATGTAGTGATTCACAGACACTAAATGTTGAAGCACTTCCTGGCGTCCTAACCCTATCAAGTGTATACTTGAATTGAAACTCTCCATCTGAAACTTCCAGGAAAAAACTTTACTTTTTTCACTCATAAACAAGATGGTGGCCTTTTTAGGCTAAAAATTGCTCCAATGTATTTCTTATGGAAAATCAGAAAAAGTAGTTTTTATTACTTAACTTGAGAGAAAGCTTGGGTAATGTTTTCAAACCTTAACAGTTATAAACGCGTAACAAACGTGCACCTTATATACGAATTTCATCTTAAAAAATTAAAAACTTTGGGTATTGGGGGCCCAAAAACATAAGTTTTTAAAAATGTAAAAATTTGTAATACTGATGTTACTTACTCAAGTGGGGTATCAAATTAAATCTATTTTTCACCTGATTCCAAATATACCATCAGATTTTGAGTAAGGAAAATAATAAAGGATGTATGCCCCCAAAACCAAAAAATCTCCTAAAATAAAAAAAAAAGTAATACTCAATTAAAACACCCAAGTGGGGTATCAAACTATAGGTTTTTATCTCCGAAATACATTATACTATTATATTTCGGAACATACAACATTAATGGGCTCTTTCCCCGCTCCCCCCCCCAAAAAAAATATGCTCCAAAACCCAAAGTTTGGTAATGTTAAACTAATACCTAAGTGGGGTATCAAATATAAGGTATTCTTTACTTAATTACTCATATACCATCGAATTTTAGAAAAATAAAAAAAACAGTGTTTATGGCCTCCACCGCCCCCAAAACCAAAATTAGTGGTCATACTACTTAAGAAACCTGGCGAGGCCGATCTTCCTCACGAGGCGACATGCCTCGTATTGCGATCCACGAATGGGACTTTAGCAGAGCGTCTTGGCAAAGCCATAGGCCGAGCGCCCCCACGAGGCCGCAGGCCGAGTTCCACAAAGGAGTAAAAAGCAGAACCACAGGCGAGGCCGCAGGTCGAGCTTACTTCACGAGCGTAGCGATTGAAAGAGTTGGCACGCGAAGCGTGCAGGGGTTTACCTTAGTCTTAGTCTATATATAAAAGGCAAAGCCCTCACTCACTCATCACTAATTCTCCAACTTCCCATGTAGGTAGAGAGTTGAAATTTTGTACACTGTTTCTTTAGGTCTCAAATTGGACAACTAAAGTATTTCAATCTTGATATAATATTCCTAAGAGGTAGAAACCCCCCTAAAAGATTGTTTCCTAAGGATAACATTGGGTTTATTTTAGTAAATTAATAACAGCTGTTTTGAAAATAAATAAACATGTTTATTTCGTATGCTTAACATTATCCTATTGATGCATAATGAGTTTAATCTTTGAAGCTCTTGAACTGTTTTAAAATATGCTTTTATACTGTGAGTGAGATACTGTAAATAAATGTAATATTGTGATTTTACGTTTTAAAGTTAATCTACTGTTATTTTTAGTCAAAAGTCACATGTCGAGGCCGAAGTGTATGGACCGCAGCAAGCGTCGGGGTTGGCACGCGAAGCGTGCAGGGGTGTCCCCTAGTATCATATAAAATACAACAGTAAAGATGGGATTGGTTAAATCAACTAATCCTGCAATTTCTTATAAATCATAATAAGCAAGAAAATATTTTACTCAGCACTGCATTATATTAAGAAAGTATTACTTCAGATCCATTTACCAATACTGGTATAAAGATAAAAAAATAAATGATAAAATAATTAGTTATAACATTAAAGTACATTAGGCCTAATTGATAGTAATTTGTAAAATTAAGACAATTTAAACCAGTATTGTCTTATTTTTTTATAATATACCCACCTTCCCACCCATACACGTACTATACTATTACTGACCCACCCTCCCACCCAAACACTTACTATGCTGTTACCGACCCACTCTCCCACCCATACACATACTATATTATTACTGAATTATTATTACTATATTATTACTTTATTAGTGAGGCCTTTCGATAGCAATGCTATCATCGTCAGACACATCACAAATAAAATAATTGATAGTGTTTTTTACAAGCCTTAAAATATTTATTTATTTTTGAAGCACACGTCATCATTTTAAAGATTTTTTTAAATCCCTCAACATGTGGTTGGAGTTTGCTGACCTAGACGTTAACACTTACCAATATAACTCATAGACGGTCTTATTAACCATGTTAAGACAAGTCTATTGTTGTCGGGGTGTTCGTAACTTTGCAAGTGATACCTGAGAGATTGTGTTTGGGAGATTGTAGGCGATAGGTTGGATGCTCGGTCCTCTTAATACCGGCGTGGCGTCCGCTTAATGGTTGCTATCGGCGTGAACACTACTAGAGAAGTCTGGGGTGTCCATGTTGGGTGGTAATCATTGTGCGGATGTTGTGTATCAGGCTTGTCAATTAGCTGAAAATCAGACCAGCACTACGTGGTTCGGATTCCACGTAAAGTTGTAGGTCCCTTAGTTACCCTGGCTGTTGGGCTATTAATAAATTGCCCTTTCTGAGGAACAGTTGAACTCAGTTAGTAACCAGACTACACTCATCCACACTCATCTACACTCATATTCGCCTTAAAATACCAACAACGTTGTGTCAGCGTCTCATATGTAAGAATGTAAGAATGTGAGAGGAGCGCTTATTCTTGGACTTAACAACCTCTTCAACCTACTATCAAATAATTCGTTAACGTTTTCTCCCTTCCAAACACGCAGAATAGGTTTTAGTATATCAAAGTAAAAAAAAAATAAATAAATAAAAATCAAGTAATCAAAAAGTTATTCTAAATTGGTTTCTGAATGAGGAATAGAACTATCACAGTTTTGTTTGGGATCAGAAATACAGACAATAATCTGCCTGTAAATCCTAAATTCCTTGGGATAACTCTGAACCCAACCTTAAATTGGCTACCTCATGTAATTGGCCTAAAAGAACCTTAAGTAAGAGTGTCTTTGCCCTGAAAATATTATGAAGGGAATTGGATGTGGATTGTGTTCGACAGGCATATTTTGGCCTTTTTCAAGCACATCTTTCATACGCAATTATTTTGTGGAGGAGCACTCTTACACTACAGATATTTTAACGGTTTAAAAAAAAATCTCTAACAGCTATGGCTGGCGTAGGTAGTAAAGAACACTGTAAATCAATTTTTGACAAATTTATTATTTTAACAAGTTTTTCTCGTAACATACTGTAGTGTCTAATCAGGACAAAATTATCCTAAGGAATGCTGTACACACTTATAGCACTAGACATAATGTTAATATAGATATTCTCCGTAGTAGGCTACATAAGTGTGGCCAAAACCCTTTCATTACTGGTAGCAAGTTCTGGAACAAGCTACCAATAGAAGTCTGAGACCTTGATATTAAAGTCTTAAAGAAGACAGTGCATAAATGTCTTATGAAGAAAGTGTTTTATTCCATTCCAGAATTTACCGATGGACTATGGAGCTGGACAGATTTAAAATAAGTCATCACCGTTGTCAACTTTAGTTTTAATCACTTTTGCCATGTATTTTTGTAAAATATCTGACGGCAATAAAACGTATTCTGTTCTATAATTGATTTCTCCAAGAGCCGCAGTCTGTTGTTATCATCATTATACCTAGGACCTGGTGAGGTCTGTCTTCCGGTGACAGAGTAGTATAAGCCCATTAGTTCTTTTCCTCAGATCGATAGCTATGTTGGACATATGGAAATATGAAGTAATGAGCAGTTGGTCAGATGGAAATACTATCAGATAATAGGATGGAGAAATATAAAGTCGAACAGATATAGGTAGCTGTCAGTTGGAAAGATAAACGGTATGGTGTTAGAGATATGGAAAGACGAACAAATAATGAAATAAACAAATGGAAAGTTGAACAGTGAAGCTGCTGTCAGATATAAATATTAACATATAGGCAGTTAGGCATACGGAAAGACGAACAAATAATGAGGTAGGCAGATGGAAAAAGGCGAATAAACAGGCAATAGGCTGGGCGAATAGGCTGAAGTTTGTTGACAGACGGGTGAATATGGTTAGAAAGATCGATAGGTAATTAAGGTAACATAATAATAAAGATAGATAAATGAAAACACATATATATATATATGGATATAAGGACAGACGGAAAGGACGCAGCGAACGCTGTACCTGAGCCGTCGAGCGATCAATACGTCCTAAAGGTCAGAGTTCACGCCCGGGCTACTCATGGCGTACAACCGCCAGCTCGCCACTCACTGGGTCAAAAATACAAATAAATTACAATCACAATACTGCAGTAATTTCATTATTGTTTTGACCATATACCCTTTGTCTGTTTTAATCTAACTTCCTAGGCAGTATTTTCATGCAGCGCAATCACCCTAAACAGGGAACACAAACAAGATGTATATTTTATCCTTTTTAACATGGAAATGTCTTAAATAATAAACTAAAATAAAAAATTAATGTTTCAAACAAAATGATTTAAATTCCACCTATCTTTTGAGAATATTTCCCTGTTAGTAATAAATAAATACCGTATTTATGCATTGTTAATTTGTGAATAAAATAGTTTTTCTCACACATTTATAAATAAACTATATCTTTCAACCAACAAATAGTGATTTATTTTGTTTATTGCTTAAATTTTCACGTACTTGTAGTCTAGATATACCTTGAAGATTTGTTTCTTTTGTAGATTTGGTGAAAATAAGAGGATATCTAGAATAATATTGACTAAACTACTTTTAGTCTGTAAATTTCTCAAGATACGAGCTAGGACTACTTTCACGGCGGATCGCGTGTAGCGGCCATGTGCGCGATTATAATAAAAGCAATTACCGACCACAAAAACGAATTTGCATATATTTTCACCGGAGGGAGACCGACGGACTGTCCTGCAGGTCAGGCACCGGGTTCCTGCAAACCACAGATTCTGTTGAGGATATTATAGGCATATGCCAAACCTAACCTATCATATAGCTTAAGTTTGGTAAAGTAAGTAAACAATGTTAAAGCCAAAAAAATATATCAATCGAATCGCAAAGCTATTAGTTTACAGTTTTAAAAGTTAGGTCAACATCCGTTAAATGCCCCAACTGTATTTTTCTAAAACAATTTTAAATAATGAAGAGATACGTATTTTAGTTGTTGTATAAACTAAAACACAATTATTAGAATAGTTTTCTAATCACATGTAATAATATATTAGGATAGGTTAGTTTCTGTTAGGTTAGGATAGATTAAGTTAAGTTAGGTTAAGGTAGGTTAGATTAAGTTAGGATAGGACAAGTTAAGTGACGTTAGGTTAAGTTTAGGTAGGTTAGGTTAAGTGAGGTTTGGTTAAGTTAGGTTAGGTTTACGTATCTTTTCATTGTTTAACAATGCTGAAGAAATAGTGTAGTTTGTTTACCTAACCTAACCTAAGAAATATTTTGATAGGGTACTTAGTGACTCACCAAAGTGTAAGGTTCACAATGTGTTGAACCAAATTGCTACGAGTAAGTATAGGTTAAGATGAACGACATTTTAAAGGGTTTGACTATCAGAAATAAATATCACAAACAACACTCAAAAATGTTGATTTAGTAAAATTATCTAAAATTCAAAGCTTTTAATGGAAAAAGTGATGTTTACTCATGACATTTTTTTAGAGTAAATGTTGGAATTCACAAGTAACTCCATAATGTACTGTTGTATGACAGGCATAGTGCAGTATTCAGTTTATAGTGGCATATTTTCTTTGATTTATTAGTGCACTTAAATTGTTTTGGAATTAATAAAATGTCTTCCTACATTAAAGTGCAATATTTGAAATCCTGCTATTTTGTATTGGATCGAGCCTGTTTAGTGTTGTTTTTTGGTATTTATCTCTGCTCGTCAAACCCTTTTTAATTATGTAAATCTTGATTTATATTTATGTTTAATAGTTTCGTCGAACTCCTTAACATATTTTTTAGGCCAGTCTGCATTTAAAAACTTCAACACTCATTTAAAACATTTAAAAACACAACACTTTTTTGTGCACAAAAAAAAATAAACACAGAGAAAAAATAAACAGATGTAGCTTTCTAATGGCTGCAGTGAACGTCTCAGTGGCATATTATTACAACTAAAGTTCATCTTCATACATATGTAATAATAATTAATTACTACGTGTATTCTCAAGTATTTGGTTAATAAGGGGGAACTGACAAGGAGCTGACCCTGCCATACGCATGGCAAACTGGAGAAATAACTACTCGACCACAAACAGCGCACTATTGGATTCAACCTCTGTTTTTTTTCTTTTTTGTGAAAGTAAATAATATTCAGCCGTCTATGACAGGACCAACATTATACATTTTTAAGCTGTAAATCAGTGTCATTTTTTAATGGGTGGACCTTTTGAGGTCAGATATGCGGCACTGTGTTTTCCTAATATACACCTTTAAGTTGATGTACCAATTTGAATTTTGCTCTCATTGAAGATTTTTGAAGTTATACTTCTTTGCGCCCGTTAGACACTTTGGGATGGGATGTTGGTCGAGAAACCGCGTCACGCTGAAAAGTAAGAACAAATTTTTAAGAACTATCGATTAATCGATTGTTAATCGAAGAAATTTAATCGAAGAAATTACTGATAATGATAATATAGGTGTATAGTATAATAATGAAGTCAGAAGTCACGTATAATATATTGAAGATAAATATATTGAATAATATTGAAAAATGTCTTATATTTCATTTATATATCCTGTCTGTTTGTGTGCGTGAGTGGGTGTATGAGAATGGCCAAAGAAGTATAACTTCCACCGTGTGGTCCGACGCACACCCAATTGTTTTTTTTTTTCTTAACTCATAACGGGCCGACGCCAGATATGGCAGAAAACCGATATTACTCCAACAAGAAGACTTTTAGGTGTAGTAACGATGTACCTAGTGATAATTCTTTATCTGTTGTAATAGTTCAGGAAATATAAAGCCATTACGGGCCTTTATGTATACCCTGTATATTCGTGGTAAGCTTAAAAATGCATTACATTTAAAAAATATATATATAATATTTTTATTTTTTGTTGAAAAACAAGTTTGTCGATTTTCAGTAAAAACGCGCTCTCCACAGGTCCCTTATAAATAGAAGTCTTTTTCACTTTTTTACACAAATGTTCATAGTTTCATAAGTGTCTATAATGTGCATTATTACCTATTATCTTAATACAACCCCTGAGTTAGCAATGCCTAGCCTAAATTATGTAAACTCTCGCGAAGTAATAAATTACTTTTTAGGTTAAAATTTTCATATGCACCCACCTTGTAAGGTCAGAAATCACAAATAAACTCATCCTGAAGTGTTTATTAAATCAATGTTAAGAACAAAGTGAAGGATCGTTTAATTTAGGTTAAATTGTATGAACACTTCAGTAAGTCACCTTTATTAGTGTACAGAGAGTAAATAGAAATCCTTATCACTGACATTTAGCTTTGCTCAAATACAATAATATTGGTAATATTAATAAATTTGTTAAGTCAATATTTTGCCTGTATTGTAGATAAAAATAAAAATAATCTCTTGCTGATCTAGTAGTTTTCAATATTTAGGTTATAAATGTAGTCGCATTATTAATTTAGTTTCCAACAATTAGAACACATAAATGATCTCAATTTTCTACAAATAAATATGTACAGCGTAATAAAAAGATAGACTGTAATTTTAGTTATTTCCGACATAACTGAGATAAAAATATCTACAAATAGACGAGGTTAATTATAACACTAAAACCATTGATTTTATGCATAAAATATAATAATTTTATATAATATATGTAATAAAATAAAATATAATTTTGTAGGTGTATATAATAAGACTAAAACGTATTAAATTGTAGGTTAGGATTTAACGAAAATGGTTCAAGTAAACTTGTTCATTTATTGTCCGTTAACTTATTAGGCCCTTAACTTATAAAAGATAAACTAAAAGAATAAATAAAAGAAATAAAAGAACCACTTACAGTTTTATAATGACTTGAATTTAATAATAATATAATCACAAACTTCTTCAGAATCACGCAAAACTATGTCGCACTCACTCAGACCAATACCAGAGTGCGTAAATCGCTCTGGCCATTTCTTGTTCTGACTGCTCAACAAATCAGCTGATCTGAAACATCAGCTGTTTGTTCTTCATAACCATTTTTTATCTGCAATCCTTATTTATTATTTTTGTATAATATGTGAAGCCAGTTTTTTTGTCATTGGAACCTTTATTTCTTTGATCAATTAATGCGAATGGAGAGTCAATAAATTTACTTTCATTTGAAGCTTGACATTATTGGACAGCTTTGACAACTTTCATTCTAGGTACGCAAGACTGAAATTATTACAATCGTCTCCTAACGATCCTGAGCTTTTTATATAAAACATAATGCATATACTGTATTTGAAAAATTTTAATTCGATTTTATATATCTTTGTACAAGTGTTTTAGTTCCTATCTTAAGCTAGCAGATATATTCTTATCATGGGGCACTTTCAAGGTTGAATATGGCCAAGCCAGAAAGATAGTTATATAAAAATGTTTATTAACAGTCATATATACCTAAAAAAATTCTATAGAACCAGAGTTTTCAAACAAATATTACTTTTATTTTTTTTAAATAAATAAATAATAATAAAACTTTTCAAAGTACTAATTTTACAGTAATTTGAAATATATACAGACGTGACAAATTAAAGGCAAATGGAAATAGCACAAGTAATATAGTAAATTAATGTATCTAACGTATACGAATCATACAGTTTATTTGATAATATTTGTTATTCTACTATTTTTTTTATTTATTGTGGACACCAAAGTACAAAAAGTAATATTTTATATAAATCCTATACATTATTTTACAAGCGTTGTTGTGCTGTAATGGCTTCTGTGTTGCGCTCATCTCTACATTCTCCTGTGATCCTTTGACTGTCGTGTGACGACACAACCTTCTGGGTCGCAAGTACACAGGGAAAAAAGAAACAGAGGTCGCATCCAATAATGAGCTTAATGGGTATTGATTTATAGAAACTTGGGATTTCGAGTAGTTCGTTATGCAGTTTGCTGTGCGTAAGGCAGGTCCAGCACCGATGTCAGTCCCTCATATTATTCTCCTCCAAATACTGAAGGATAAACATCGTAATTATCACACTTATATAAGTCGTAACTTCCACAAAGCCATAAAAAAGTGACCTCTTTTTTTTTTTTTTTTTTTTTTTTTTTATATAGGATAAAGCTACTGCTGTATAACAACTTGTCGAAATCTGTTTATGTATGATTTAATCAGTCAAGATTCACTATCAATGAAATTATCTACCACATTTTTCATTTGTTCTAGTTATTTGGCATGGTGTACTTTTGGCGATATTACCTTGAATTATACAATTTATCTTTAATACTTACTTGTATTTCATATTATATTCAATATTTTTTTAAACATGAATTCAAAAATTAATCATTGAATTTCTAATTGGGAAGTTTCTTATTTTGATGGCTTTCCCATTGCAAAATTGTGAAAAAAATTAAAGAACATGACCTTCGATTCAGAGACAAGTACGTAAAAATGTTATTTACGAGATGATCACATTTTTTATTTGCACCATGTTTCACTTCCGGAACATTATTTAGATAAACTCTCGACATAACTAATTCATAAAGCTATAAATAGCCTAGATTACATTTACTGCAGTGTCCGGAATTTCATTGGATTGTAGGGAACTGGAAAGAAGCCACGACCGTTATTCCTGCCAACAATTGAAATTGTTGCGTCAGAGGTCAGTTTATGGCTTGTGGTCTACCTTTTTGATTCAAACCCGTTAAACAGTCGAGCATTGGAAATTGCTACATTTCATTGCTTAATGTAAAACGTTTCAAAATGTTTAGTTAAACATGTAAATGTAGTAAATCTGTAAAGTTATCCGACAAAATAAACCCACCACTGTGTTTTGAATTTGAATCACAACACCAAAGAAATGTCGATGCTACTATCGCCTTCTTTATATAGTTTGATGGACTAGACATTTATCATAGCAGTTAAAATGTTTAGCTGTTTTTATATGTTTTTATTTTATACTTCCCTCAAGAGTTTCGTTATTATATATTTTCTGAATGCATAATTGTGACTTTTGCTTATATTATTGTAATAATAACCAGCCATATTCTTAATTTATTAAGATTAACTGCCAGTGAAGCGTTGTTTTTGTCTAACGCCTTAATAGCATAGTAAAACTTATTTTGAAATGAACAATAGTCCGAATAAAATCATTTTTGGTACTGGCGGAACGGCCTCGCACCGGTGGTCTGAAATTACAAAACTCCGAGCTTTAATTTGTTGTTAAACTTAAAATAAGCAAGCAATAAATTTCAAACTAAATTTATAGTATCCACCACGTTATATTCTTTAGGAAAAAATTATTCTGGAGATTTTTCTTAAACTGATAGGATTTTTATTGTAATTTTAAGAACACGTTTTTATGAGTGGAATTGCTCGTGAGTCGTCTTTTACCTGTCACTGTAGCGAGAATAATAATGATAAAATAATTTATTGTGGCTGGATGACAGGTTTTTCATTGTGATTAGTGTGGTATAAGTCTCATTTAATAATTCAAACAAGTTAATGAGAATTTTAGCTTGATGGGTAAGCTCAAATTTTTACTTGAATATTACGCCACAGAAAATTAAAAAATGTTGTTTTTCTGTGAGTACGCACAAAGAAATTTTACTGTAAATGATTCTTTGTGTAAAAATTATATGCGTAAATTCAAGAGTACGCATATAAATTTTTTGTCATTTTTATATACATATTAATCCACATTATTTTACATCGTAAATAAATTTATAGAAAGTTCTTTACACTAAAATTAGTATTTACTTTTTAGTACTCTTAAAAATACTAAACAAAACTTTTTTATAATTTTGTTGGTTTGCAAATTAGGCTTCATTACGTTTTCATTGGCAGTAGTTGGTCAATAAGGGTTTAACTTCGTTGAGGTCACGTGATCAATAACCAAGATACAGTAATTCAATATGCTGCTTATTAAACTGACCAATCAAAATAATTTTCTTGCCATAAAGTAATTTAAAGTAATAGAAGTGTAATTCCGCTAAGAAATGTCTGAATTAGAGACTGCCTGAATTATGCTGTAGGCACAATGCCTTCTGTTAAGTACTGCAGAAATAGTATCATATTAGTTGTAGGTGTTAGATAAATATAAGGTGGGATCTGTTATGAATCTTAAAATACTGTCTATTTCATACCGTCCTAGCAAAATGTTCAAACTTAATTGACGTTAATGTTTAAACGTATGACAGTATCTATGGAAACATTAAGTCATTTACACATATGTTATAATTTGAGGAATGTTTATTTGTCATAAAATGAATTATTAAGGTCAGTTATTCAAATTCATAAACAATATTCAATCATTATTATTCATTCATAAGACGCCGATCGTCAAGATATGAGCGAACATGAGGGGCGGATGAGTGTAAGTGAACAAGTGTAGTCTTTGTTACTAACTAAGATCAACTGTTCCTTAGGAAGGCCCATTTATGAATATCCAAATAGCAGGGTCAACTAAGAGACCTACCTTTACGTGGAATCCGAACCACGTAGTATTGGTTTAATTTTTCTTCTAACTGACAACAGACTGACATATCCCTCGTGAATGTCATATTACGTCAGAATTTGGGGATTTTTGTCTCTCTTTAAATCTGAGAGATTATTGTTGTTTGTTTGGAGAAAGTTCATAAATATTAATATTTCATTATTTTATTTATTGCAGTAGAAGTTTTATTTCCATAAGTGTTTTAGTCTAATGTGTAAACGTAATATTTTTTTTTCATGTTAAGCTCAAAGCGGTTTCTTATTAACTCGTCACATGGCAGGCCATTGTTTCTTATTAACTCATCACATGGCAGGCCATTGTTTCTTATTAACTCATCACATGGCAGGCCATTGTTTCTTATTAACTCATCACATGGCAGGTCATTGTTTCTTATTAACTCATCACATGGCAGGCCATTGTTTCTTATTAAATCGTCACATGGCAGGCCATTGTTTCTTATTAACTCATCACATGGCAGGCTATTGTTTCTTATTAACTCGTCACATGGCAGGCCATTGTTTCTTATTAACTCGTCACATGGCAGGTCATTGTTTCTTATTAACTCGTCACATGGCAGGCCATTGTTTCTTATTAACTCGTCACATGGCAGGCCATTGTTTCTTATTAACTCGTCACATGGCAGGCCATTGTTTCAATCACAAAATGTCAACATGTAGTTGTAGTATTTATCAAAGAACAAAATACAGTTTTTTTTGTATATCTAACTAATTTATTATTATTAGAAAGGCATTGAAGATTCAATTATCCTTCTTCTCCCTTTTGTTACATTTCATATTAGAATTATTTTTTTGTAATGAACTACCATAACTTTTTATGTTATTAAAGTATCTTTGGTTGTGTTTTCTAGAATGGCTACAAAACATTTTTTTTATAAAAGCGTATTTTTCCAAAAATATGGAATATTAGAATATCTCGTCTAGCAGATTTTCTGTCTCAAGTTATGATGAGTTAGTTCTTGTTTATATTTTGTCTTTCTCTGTTCTACTCTACGTGTAGTAAGTCATTTTCATCTATGTTCAAATTTCTTACAGTGGTTAATTTGTCTTTATATCTCTCTCTTAGGACAACCTGTTGCTTTTCTTCCTTCTAAAAGTTACACGTCCAATATAAAACACACTTTGGTAAACGTGTATCATCCATTCGGAGAACATGGTCTGTCCATCTTAACTGATCTTCAGTTACTTGTATTTCTGTACCTATGCAGTTTGTGATTCGATCTCTCTAATAGTCATAGACTGACAAGACTGGCCATAATTTATATGGGACTGAATCTAATAATATGAAAGTTTATATACTGCATTAAAGAATATAGTTATTTTAATCAGAAAGTTGCGTCAAATTAAAATGTTATTAATTTATTGCAGATAATGAATGTGTTGTTCCAAATATACTTATATAATTATTCTCTGTTGTTAGATGATTAATCAGTTCCCCCATTATTATCATCGTTGTTAGTATTTTCTTCAGTTTTGAATTCTCTAAATGTAGACGTTTTGTCTGAAAAAGAAAACATACAATTAGAAATATAATTATTCGCAAATAAAACCCTTTGATAAAGTTCACCCTTTCATGTTCAAACTAAAATTGTTATTAATAATTGCATTGTATTTTACGTCATAGGCCGACTCAGCTGTAATTTTTCTCCTTCAGTGATGTAAACATAACAAACCGCAATAATGTAAAACAGCTGATATTCGTACTCTCGATGACACTTCCGTCTCCGTTGTTTAGTTATGGATATATTTTTGTTAAAAAGTAATGTTATTTTATTTAAGTGACTGATTTTAATATTGGTAGTACAGTATTTAATAGTTACTAAGTAAATATAATTATTTAAAAAAAAAACACACACACAAAAAAGGGACCTATCCCGTTGATTCACTACCAATACATTTGTTAGGTTATGTTAGGTTTGGTTATGTTATTTTAAGTTTGGTTAGGTTATGTTATGTTGGGTTTCGTTAGGTTATCTTAGGTTTGGTTAGGTTATGTTAAGTTTGCTTTGGTTATGTTCCTAAGTTATGGTTGTGGTATTGAATTAACGCAAAAGATCCTAAAAAAGATATTTACCGCTTTAAATAACATTTTGATACGCTAAATTTAGTTAATTTTAAAATACTATTGAAAACAATACAGTAATGGTTTTTAGTGTATAGTTTTAATTGTTCAGCACACTGTGTTGGAGGCACAGAGTAAGTAATACACTTACTCTGTGGTCGGAGGTTTCCCTCTGACGTCACAACTCGGCTTATATAAACCATATGAGAGTGAGGCAACCTGTTTTGTTCTATATGAACATTGGAAATAATGGGGTCCGCTAGATGGGTTGTCATACTTCTTCAATGCTTATAAATGTTAACATATTTACAGAACTATATAAATACTAGGAGACGCCCCTGCACGATTCGCATGCCAACCCTGTCGGTCACTACGCTCGTGCCGGTTGGTAGTCTTCGCCCTCAGTATATTATTACTTTAACTGTAGCATATCAACTATACTATTATACTATTAAAAGCAACACAGCAAATAATTAGTACAATATCATACGTTTTTAAATCCGTACTAAAAATACGCAACGTTTTGTTGAACATCAAAGAATTGTTTATATCTCTGTATTATTCAATATGGAAATTTTAATAGATTCATATTTCCATTGACAAGTCTAAAAGCTTTATTAAAGAAAATATTGTTTAAAGTTTTAGTTTTTTGATGAAGTTTTTGTAAAATAGTGAATTTAATATCGAGATAACGTTTTTTACAAATGTTATATTATTACTTCTTTTCGCCTCATTATTAGTAACTATTTAGTATTTAGAATTGATTTTACAAGCACTCAGATAGATTTCTCATCCAATGTTAAATTTTGTGCCTCAAAATATCAGCTGTTTTTGTGGTCCATTGTGGAGCGTTAGTATAGTCCCGTGTAAGTGTAATGCAGTTTAAATCAGCTGTACTAGCAGACCTCACTAACTAACCATATTAGTAGTACAAATATTCTTATTATATGAGATGTTTATTTTTAAGTAATAACGTAGTCAAGGATATAATGTCATAAACATAAACATTGAAAACATAAACAGTTGTTATACGTAAAATAAAAACTCTGAAGTGATAAAATAATCATTAGATCCTAAAGACCCAGTAGGGTGGAGTCCAGGTTATTTTTTATATTTTTTCCAACGTCCCTGGCTCTTAAGATTTAAAATGAGTGTAATTGAGCTAGCTTATCTTCTTTCTGCCCGACAAATTTCGTGGGGACCGATATACTTAAGCAATTAAATATATTGTAGCCACGAATATGTATTTCTTAAATACATAAATATATAGATAAGTAACAAAATGTCTGTATTCAACCTCCACCTTAGACTTTTAGACTCAAAGCATACAATATGACCTATGCATGTATGAACCGGAAATTAATTTTAATTCATAAAAATACATAAAATCTTTTTTTTTTCAACACAACTCCTCCCTTATTTCTTGACCAATTTAAACGGTTGAGGTGTCCAAAAAATTGCATTTGTTCGTAGTTGTGCAATAAGGTCTTAATTATTCAATATAAAGGTACGTTTTTGGCCATAAGAATAACACGAATAGAGATTTAAATGAATCTGAATTAACAGCTGTTCATTTCCTAAGCGTTTTTTTAACAGCTGTTTGAATGTAAACAATGGTGTTTGTAATAGTGAGAGGGTTAGATCTTTCATAATGCTGAACCAGGGAAGATTGTAAGTAAATGATAATCTAATGCAGTTTTTCATTTATTTATTTAATTATTTTTTAATTGTTAAACAAAAACAAATGAAATGAACACGTTTCAAATAGCCTAAAACCTCGTTCACAAAGCAGTTTGCAACTAAAAAGTTTGCAACTTTAGGTTTGTTTGCAACATTTTTTAGTTTCAGATTTTTTTTCAAACTAAAATGCTGCAAACAAGCTATGTTTGCGCTTTTAAGTGTTTGAAATTTCTTATTTGAGACGTCAGCTGTACATACCAGCTGATCAGCAGGAACGATGAACGCGCATGCACAGAGATGAAGGTAGGAAAGTTTCTAACTAAAAAGTTTGCAACTTTAGGTTTGTTTGCAACATTTTTTAGTTTCAGATCTTTTTTCAAACTAAAATGCTGCACACAAGCTATGTTTGCGCTTTTAAGTGTTTGAAATTTCTTATTTGGGACGTCAGCTGTACATACCAGCTGATCAGCAGGAACGATGAACGCGCATGCACAGAGATGAAGGTAGGAAAGTTTCTAACTAAAAAGTTTGCAACTTTTGGTGCACATTTCAGTTTCAAACAAAGATCAAAGAATGTTTCAATATTTTACCCACAACCAGTGGAAACACGAAATTTGGCTTGCAACTCGATGATTTTGTTTGAAACTAGAAAAGTTTGCAACAAATATACTTGTATAAATCGTATTTTTTTATTTCAAACTTTTTTTAAAAGTTGCAAACTGCTGTGTGAACCCGGCTTTAAGTAATGCCACTGTGTGTTTATACTAATAAATAGTTAGCAACATCAGTACTGTGAGTGAGATACTGTAAATAAATGTAATATCGTAATGTTATGTTACACAGTTAACTTACTGTTATTTGTAGTCAAAAGTCAGAGGCCGGCCTAAGGTTCCGATCTGTTACGAGTGCAGCGAGTGACGGGGTTAGCACACTTCGCGTGCAGGTGTATCCCTAGATACTTTTAACACGTGCAAATCGGTAAAATTCCTAAAACTGCATATTTAGGCTTGAATGTGTCACTTAAAATGTATTTATTTATCTTTATAAGGATGTTAAAACATAAATATATTGTTATACTAGGGGACACCCCTGCACGCTTCGCGTGCCAACCCCGACGCTCACTACGCTCGATACACCTCGGCCTTCGGCCCCGGCATGTAACTATTCAATACAAAAATCGGTATATTAACTATATAACGTAAAATTACAATATTACATTTCGGTACAGTATCTCACTCACACTAATTGCTTTGCCACCTATTTAGCCTATTTCAAGAGTGTTCATTTCATTTATTTTTGTTTAACACCTGAAGATTAAACTCATAGTAAAATATTAAATAGTATAATGTCAAACATTCAAAATAGACATGTTTATTTATTTACAAAACAGCTGTTATTAATTTACTAAAATCAACCCAATGTTATCCTTATGAACCAATCTTTTAAGGGTGCTTTATACCCCTTAGGAGTACTTTATCAAGATGAAAATACTTTAGTTGTCCTATTTAAGTTCTAAAGAAACAGTGTACAAAATTTCAGCTCTCTACCTACATGGGAAGTTGGAGAATTAGTGATGAGTGAGTCAATCAGTGAGGGCTTTGCCTTTTATATACTGTATATAGACTAGGGGACACCCCTGCATGCTTCGCATGCCAACCCCGATGCTCGCTGCAATTGATACACCTCGGCCTTCGGCCTCGGCATGTAACTATTCAATACAAAAAATAGGAGATTAACTATATAACATAAAATCACAATATTAAATTTAGTTACAGTATCTCACTCACACTAATTGCTTTGCCACCTATTTAGCCTATTTCAAGAGTGTTCATTTCATTTATTTTTGTTTAACAGCTGAAGATTAAACTCAGTAAAATATTAAATAGTATAATGTCAAACATTCAAAATAGACATGTTTATTTATTTACAAAACAGCTGTTATTAATTTACTAAAATCAACCCAATGTTATCCTTATGGACCAATCTTTTAAGGGTGCTTTATACCCCTTAGGAGTACTTTATCAAGATGAAAATACTTTAGTTGTCCTATTTAAGTTCTAAAGAAACAGTGTACAAAATTTCAGCTCTCTACCTACATGGGAAGTTGGAGAATTAGTGATGAGTGAGTCAATCAGTGAGGCCTTTGCCTTTTATATATATAGATTAACCGATTGTTATAACTTAGAACAAATCTAAAAGTCAGTCATCAACTGATCGCTTAAAATATTGATGCTATAAGTTATTTTGAGAACTAGCGTTACGGGTAGGGGTTACGGCGGCAGAGGGGAATCGTTCCACCACTTAGCTGTTTTACTTCACGGGTGTGGCTAACGTCCGCCTTCAAGTGTTCAACTTCTGCAACAGTGTTTAGTTGAAAAAATAACTGTAACGAACTATACTAGATTGTTTAGTTCCTAAATTTGTTACATTATTATTCATTGTATTATTGTATTTGTCAATTGTTATTTGAATACTAAAAAAATATTTGATTTAATCGTTCTAAGTTTTATTTGTTGGTGTTAATCAAACTAACCAATAGTCACTACAGCTAATGACGTAGTAGGCGGGGCTTCCGTCATCGTGATTGCCATGACAGAATTACTCAGTGGGGGAAAAGTAGGTATCTGTCTGAACTCCAACACTTAGTGTATCTCAATCGGACCAGTGCATTCAATACGTTGTTTTCTAAGCGGCCTATCTGTAAAGAGTGGATGGTAATTTTCATTATTCATTATTTAGACGCCGATCGTCAAGATACGGGCGAAGATGAGGGGCGAATGAGTGTAATGAGTGTAGATACTTAAAGATCGTAAGATTGAAACTCAAAGATCGCAAGATTAAAACTCAAAGATCGCAAGATTGAAACTCAAAGATGGCAAGATTGAAACTCAAAGATCGCAAGATTGAAACTCAAAGATCGCAAGAATTAAATTTAATGATCGCAAGATTAAAACTAAAAGATAGCAAGATATGAACTCAAAGATCGCAAGATGGAAATTCAAAGATCGCCAGATTGAAACTCAAAGATCGCAAGATTGAAACTCAAAGATCGCAAGAATTAAACTCAGAGATCGTAAGATTGAAACTCAAAGATCGCAAGATTGAAACTCAAAGATCGCAAGATTAAAACTTAAAGATCGCAAGATTGAAACTCAAAGATTGCAAGATTGAAACTCAAGGATGGCAAAATTGAAACACAAAGATAGCAAGATTACAACTCAAAGATCGCAAGATTAAAATTTAAAGATCACAAGATTGAAACTCAAAGATCGCAAGATCGAAACTCAAAGATCGTAAGATTGAAACTCGAAGATCGCAAGATTGAAATTCAAAGATAGCAAGTTAAAAACTCAAAGATCGCAAAATTGAAACTCGAAGATCGCAAGATTGAAACTCAAAGATCGCATGATTGAATCTCAAAGATCGCAAGATTTAAACTCAATGATAGCAAGATTGAAACTCAAATATCGCAAGATTGAAACTCAAAGAGAGCAAGATTATAACTCAAATATGGCAAAATTTAAAGTCAAAAATCGCAATTTTGAAACTCAAATATGGCAATATTGAAACTCAAAGATCGCAAGTTTAAAACTTAAAGATCGTAAGATTGAAACTCAAAGATCGCAAGATTAAAACTCAAAGATCGCAAGATTGAAACTCAAAGATGGCAAGATTGAAACTCAAAGATCGCAAGATTGAAACTCAAAGATCGCAAGAATTAAATTTAATGATCGCAGGATTGAAACTAAAAGATAGCAAGATATGAACTCAAAGTTTGCAAGATGGAAATTCAAAGATCGCCAGATTGAAACTCAAAGATCACAAGATTGAAACTTAAAGATCGCAAGATTGAAACTCAAAGATTGCAAATTTAATCTCATTGATGGCAAGGTTGAAACTCAAAGATTGCAAGATTGAAACTCAAAAATAGCAAGATTATAACTCAAAGATGGCAAGATTGAAAGTCAAAGATCGCAATTTTGAAACTCAAAGATGGCAAGATTGAAACTCAAAGATCGCAAGATTGAAACTAAAAGATCGCAATATTGAAACTTAAAGATCGCAAGAATGAAACTCAAAGATTGCAAGATTGATACTAAAGGATGGCAATATTTAAATTCAAAGATTGAAACTCAATGATAGCAAGATTATAACTTAAAGATGGCAAAATTTAAAGTCAAAGATCGCAATTTTGAAACTCAAATATAGCAAGATTGAAACTCAAAGATCGCAAGTTTGAAACTTAAAGATCGTAAGATTGAAACACAAAGATCGCAAGATTAAAACCCAAAGATCGCAAGATTGAAACTCAAAGATGGCAAGATTGAAACTCAAAGATCGCAAGATTAAAACTCAAAGATCGCAAGAATTAAACTTAGATATCGCAAGATTGAAACTCAAAGATCGCAAGATTTAAACTCAAAAATCGCAAGATTGAAACTTAAAGATCGCAAGATTGAAACTCAAAGATTGCAAGATTTAAACTCAAGGATGGCAAAATTGAAACACAAAGATAGCAAGATTACAACTCAAAGATCGCAAGATTAAAATTTAAAGATCACAAGATTGAAACTCAAAGATCGCAAGATTGAAACTCAAAGATCGCAAGATTGAAACTCGAAGATCGCAAGATTGAAATTCAAAGATAGCAAGTTAAAAACTTAAAGTTTGCAAGATTGAAACTCGAAGATCGCAAGATTGAAACTCAAAGATCGCATGATTGAAACTCAAAGATCGCAAGATTTAAACTCAATGATGGCAAGATTGAAACTCAAATATCGCAAGATTGAATCTGAAAGAGAGCAAGATTATAACTAAAAGATGGCAAAATTTAAAGTCAAAGATCGCAATTTTGAAACTCAAATATTGCAATTCTGAAACTCAAAGATCGCAAGTTTAAAACTTAAAGATCGTAAGATTGAAACTCAAAGATCGCAAGATTAAAACTCAAAGATCGCAAGATTGAAACTCAAAGATGGCAAGATTGAAACTCAAAGATCGCAAGTTTAAAACTCAAAGATCGCAAGAATTAAACTCAAAGATCGCAAGATTGAAACTAAAAGATCGCAAGATTGAAACTCAAAGATCGCAAGATTCAAACTCAAAGATCGCAAGATTGAAACTCAAAGATCGCAAGAATGAAACCCAAAGATCGCAAGAATGAAACTAGAAGATCGCAAGATTGAAACTCAAAGAATGCAAGATTGAAACTCAAAGATCGCAAGATTAAACCTCAAATATCGCAGGATTGAACTCAAAGATCGCAAGATTGAAACTTAAAGATTGCAAGATTGAAACTCAAAGATCGCAATATTGAAACTCAAAGATCACAAGATTGAATCTCAAAGATCGCAAGATTAAAACTCAAAGATTGCAAGATTCAAACTCAAAGATAGCAAGATTTTAGCTCAAAGATCGAAAGATTGAAACTTAAAGATTGCAAGATTGAAACTCAAAGATCGCAAGATAGAAACTCAAAGATGGCAAGATTGAAACTCAAAGATAGCAAGATTGGAACTCAAAGATCGCAAGATGGAAACTTAAAGATTGCAAGAATGAAACTCAAAGATCGCAAGAATGAAACCCAAAGATCACAAGATTGAAACTCAAAGATGGCAAGATTAAAACTCAAAGATCGCAAGATTGAAACACAAATATCGCAAGATTGAAACTCAAAACTCGCAAGATTGAAATTCAAAGATCGCAAGATTGAAACTTAAAGATCTCAAGATTGAAACTCAAAGATCGCAAGATTGAAACTCAAAGATCGCAAGATTTAAACTAAAAAATAGCAAGATTGAAACTCAAAGATCTCAAGATTGAAACCAAAAGATCGCAAGATTGAATATCAAAGATCGCAAGAATGAGACCCAAAGATCGCAAGATTGAAACTCAAAGATCAAAGGATTAAAACTCAAAGAATGCAGGATTGAAACTCAAAGATCGCAAGATTGAAACTCAAAGATCGCAAGATTTAAACTCATAGATGGCAAGATTGAAATTCAAAGATCGCAAGATTGAAATTCAAAGATCGGAAGAATGAAACTCGAAGATCGCAAGATTGAAATTCAAAGATCGCAAGATTGAAAATCAAAGATCGCATGATTGAAACTCAAAGATCGCAAGATTTAAACTCATAGATGGCAAGATTGAAATTCAAAGATCGCAAGATTGAAATTCAAAGATCGGAAGAATGAAACTCAAAGATTGCAAGATTTAAACTCAATTCGCAAGATTCAAACTCAAAGATGGCAAGATTGAAACTCAAAGATCGCAAGATTGAAACTCAAAGATCGCAAGAATTAAACTCAATGATCACAAGATTGAAACTCAAAGATCGCAAGATTCAAACTCAAAGAACGCAAGATTGAAACTCAAAGATCGCAAGAATGAAACCCAAAGATCGCAAGAATGAAACCCAAAGATCGCAAAATTGAAACTCAAAGAATGCAAGATTGAAACTCAAAGATCGCAAGATTAAACCTCAAATATCGCAGGATTGAACTCAAAGATTGCAAGATTGAAACTCAAAGATCGCAAGATTGAAACTCAAAGATCGAACGATTGAAACTCAAAGATCGCAAGATTAAAACTTAAAGATCGCAAGACTGAAACTCAAAGATCGCAAGATTGAAACTCAAAGATCGCAAGATTGAAACTCATAGATGGCAAGATTGAAACTCAAAGATCGCAAGATTAGAACTCTTAGATCGCAAGATTGAAATTCAAAGATCGCAAGATTGAAACTCAAAGATCACAAGATTGAAACTTAAAGATCGCAAGATTGAAACTCAAAGATTGCAAGATTTAAACTTATTGATGGCAAGGTTGAAACTCAAAGATCGCAAGATTGAATTTAAAAATAGCAAGATTATAACTCAAAGATGGCAAGATTGAAAGTCAAAGATCGCAATTTTGAAACTCAAAGATGGCAAGATTGAAACTCAAAGATCGCAAGATTGAAATTTAAGATCGCAAGATTGAAACTCAAAGATTGCAAGATTGAAACTCAAAGATCGCAAGATTGAAACTCAAAAATGGCAAGATTGAAACTCAAAGATCGCAAGAATTAAACTCAGAGATCGCAAGATTGAAACTCAAAGATCGCAAGATTGAAACTCAAAGATCGCAAGATTGAAACTTAAAGATCGGAAGATTGAAACTCAAAGATTGCAAGATTGAAACTCAAGGATGGCAAAATTGAAACTCAAAGATAGCAAGATTACAACTCAAAGATCGCAAGATTAAAATTTAAAGATCACAAGATTGAAACTCAAAGATCGCAAGATTGAAACTCAAAGATCGCAAGATTGAAACTCAAAGATCGCAAGTTTGAAACTCAAAGATCGCAAGAATTAAACTCAAAGATCGCAAGATTGAAACTCAAAGATCGCAAGATTGAAACTCAAAGATCGCAAGATTCAAACTCAAAGATCGCAAGATTGAAACTCAAAGATCACAAGAATGAAACCCAAAGATCGCAAGAATGAAACTCAAAGATCGCAAGAATAAAACTCAAAGAATGCAAGATTGAAACTTAAAGATCGCAAGATTAAACCTCAAATATCGCAGGATTGAACTCAAAGATCGCAAGATTGAAACTTAAAGATTGCAAGATTGAAACTCAAAGATCGCAAGATTGAAACTCAAAGATCGAACGATTGAAACTCAAAGATCGCAAGATTGAAACTCAAAGATCGCAAGATTGAAACTCAAAGATTGCAAGATTGAAACTCAAAGATCGCAAGATTGAAACTCAAAAATGGCAAGATTGAAACTCAAAGATTGCAAGATTCAAACTCAAAGATAGCAAGATTTTAGCTCAAAGATAGAAAGATTGAAACTTAAAGATTGCAAGATTGAAACTCAAAGATCGCAAGATTGAAACTCAAAGATCGAAAGATAGAAACTCAAAGATGGAAAGATTGAAACTCAAAGATAGCAAGATTAGAACTCAAAGATCGCAAGATGGAAACTTAAAGATTGCAAGATTGAAACTCAAAGATCGCAAGAATGAAACCCAAAGATCGCAAGATTGAAACTCAAAGATGGCAAGATTAAAACTCAAAGATCGCAACATTGAAACACAAATATCGCAAGATTGAAACTCAAAACTCGCAAGATTGAAATTCAAAGATCGCAAGATTGAAACTCAAATATCTCAAGATTGAAACTCAAATATCGCAAGATTGAAACTCAAAGATCGCAAGATTTAAACTAAAAAATAGCAAGATTGAAACTCAAAGATCTCAAGATTGAAACTAAAAGATCGCAAAATTGAAAATCAAAGATCGCAAGAATGAGACCCAAAGATCGCAAGATTGAAACTCAAAGATCAAAGGATTGAAACTCAAAGAATGCAGGATGAAACTCAAAGATCGCAAGATTGAAAATCAAAGATTGCATGATTGAAACTCAAAAATCGCAAGATTGAAACTCAAAGATCACAAGATTGAAATTCAAAGATCGCAAGACTGAAACTCAAAGATCGCAAGATTTAAAATCAAAGATTGCAAGATTGAAACTCAAAGATCGCATAATTTAAACTCAAAGATAGCAAGATTGAAACTTAAAGATAGCAAGTTTAAAACTTAAAGATCGCATGATTGAAACTCAAAAATCGCAAGATTGAAACTCAAAGATCGCAAGATTGAAACTCAAAGATCGCAAGATTGAAACTCAAAGATCACAAGATTGAAACTCAAAGATCGAAAGATTGAAACTCAAAGATCGCAAGATTGAAACTCGAAGATCGCAAGATTGAAATTCAAAGATAGCAAGTTTGAAACTAAAAAATCGCAAGATTGAAACTCAAAGATCGCATGATTGAAACTCAAAGATCGCAAGATTTAAACTCATAGATGGCAAGATTGAAATTCAAAGATCGCAAGATTGAAACTCAAAGATCGGAAGAATGAAACTCAAAGATTGCAAGATTTAAAATCAATTCGCAAGATTCAAACTCAAAGATGGCAGGATTGAAAATCAAAGATCGCAAGATTGAAACTCAAAGAAAGCAAGAATTAAACTCAAAGATCGCAAGATTGAAAATCAAAGATCGCAAGATTCAAACTCAAAGATCGCAAGATTGAAACTCAAAGATCGCAAGAATGAAACCCAAAGATCGCAAGAATGAAACTAAAAGATCGCAAGATTGAAACTCAATGAATGCAAGATTGAAACTCAAAGATCGCAGGATTAAACCTCAAATATCGCAGGATTGAACTTAAAGATCGCAAGATTGAAACTTAAAGATTGCAAGATTGAAACTCAAAGATCGCAAGATTGAAACTCAAAGATCGAACGATTGAAACTCAAAGATCGCAAGATTGAAACTCAAAGATCGCAAGACTGAAACTCAAAGATCGCAAGATTGAAACTCAAAGATCGCAAGATTGAAACTCATAGATGGCAAGATTGAAACTCAAAGATCGCAAGATTAAAACTATTAGATCGCAAGATTGAAATTCAAAGATGGCAAGATTGAAACTCAAAGATCACAAGATTGAAACTTAAAGATCGCAAGATTGAAACTTAAAGATTGCAAAATTTAAACTCATTGATGGCAAGGTTGAAATTCAAAGATCGCAAGATTGAAACTCAAAAAATAGCAAGATTGTAACTCAAAGATGGCAAGATTGAAAGTCAAAGATCGCAATTTTGAAACTCATAGATGGCAAGATTGAAACTCAAAGATCGCAAGATTGAAATTTAAGATCGCAAGATTGAAACTCAAAGATTGCAAGAATAAAACTCAAAGATGGCAAGATTGAAACTCAAAGATCGCAGGATTGAAACTCAAAGATTGCAAGAATTAAACTCAGAGATCGCAAGATTGAAACTCAAAGATCGCAAGATTGAAACTCAAAGATCGCAATATTGAAACCCAAAGATCGCAAGATTGAAACTCAAGATTGCAAGATTGATACTCAAAGATGGCAAGATTTTAAACTCAAAGATCGCAAGATTGAAACTCAATGATAGCAAGATTATAACTCAAAGATGGCAAAATTTAAAGTCAAAGATCGCAATTTTGAAACTCAAATATGGCAAGATTGAAACTCAAAGATCGCAAGTTTGAAACTTAAAGATCGTAAGATTGAAACACAAAGATCACAAGATTAAAACCCAAAGATCGCAAGATTGAAACTCAAATATGGCAAGATTGAAACTCAAAGATCGCAAGATTAAATATAGATGGCAAGATTGAAACTCAAAGATCGCAAGATTAGAACTCTTAGATCGAAGATTTAAATTAAAGATCGCAAGATTGAAATCAAAGTCACAAGATTGAAAAATAAAGATCGCAAGATTGAAACTCAAAAATGCAAAAATTTAAACTTATTGATGGCCCCAAATTGAAACCAAAGATCGCAAGATTGAAATTAAAATGCAAGAAAACCAAAAAATGGAAAATTGAAATCAAAAATGAAATTTAAAAATCAAAGATGCAAGATTGAAACTCAAAGATCGCAAGAAATTTAAATTTAAGATGCAAGATTGAAACTCAAAATTGCAAGATTGAAAATCCCCAAAGACGCAAAATTTAAAATCAAAAATGGGGAAGATTAAATCAAAGATGCAAGAAAATTAAACTCAGAGATCGCAAGATTAAACTCAAAAATGGGAGATTGAAACTCAAAGATGCAAAAAATTGAAATTAAAGATCGGAAGTTGAAACTCAAAGATTGCAGATTGAAATCAAGGGTGGGAAAAATTAAACTCAAAAAATGCAAGATTAAAACCAAAGATCGCAAGATTAAAATTTTTAAAAATCCAAAATTTAAACTCAAAAATTGCAAGATTTTAAAATCAAAATTTGCAAGATTAAACTCAAAGATGCAAATTTTTAAACTCAAAATCGCAAGAAATTAAACTCAAAGTCGCAAGATTAAACTCAAAAATCCAAAAATTGAAACTCAAAGATCGCAAGATTCAAACTCAAAGATGCAAGATTAAACTCAAAGATCCAAGAATAAAACCCAAAGATCGCAAGAATGAAACTAAAGATCGCAAAAATTTTAAAAATCAAAGAATGCAAGATTGAAACTTAAAGATCGAAATTAAACCTCAAATATCGCAGGATTGAACTCAAAAATTGCTTTTTAAAATTGAAACTCAAAAATCGCAAGATTTAAATCAAAAATCGAACGATGAAACTCAAAGATCGCAAGATTGAAACTCAAGGGCGAAGATATAAAAAATCAAAGATTGCAAGATTGAAACTCAAAGATCGCAAGATTGAAAAAATCAAAAAGGCAAGATTGGGGAAACTCAAAGATTGCCCAAATTAAACCAAAAAAAAGCAAGATTTTACCAAAATAGAAAAATTGAAACTTTTAAAAGCAAGATTAATTTTAAAATGCAAAATTAAACAAAGATCGAAAGAAAAATCAAAATTGGAAATTGAAACTCAAAAAGGGAAAAAACGCAAGTAAACTTAAAGATTGAAGATTTAAATCAAAAATCGCAAAAATAAAACCAAAGATTGCAAGATTGAAACTAAAGATGGGAAGATTAAAATCAAAGATCGCAAATTGAAAAACCAAATCGCAAGATTAAATTTTTAAAAACGCAAGATTAAACAAAAGATGCAAGAATTTAAACTCAAAATC